>VZRI01003604.1:379799-466559 GCA_013397515.1 Upupa epops | reverse complement strand
ACTACTACTAGGAAATGGTCTGCAAGTTTCCCCTGCAAAGGGGAAGTTTAGGTTAGACACTAGAAAAAACTTCATTGAAAGAATACTTGGGCATTGGAACAGGCTGCCCGGGGAGGTGATTGATCCTCCGTCTCTGGAGATGTTTAGAAGTCATGCAGATGTGGAACTTAGGGACATGGCTTAGTGGTGGGCTTGGGACACTAGGCCAATTATTTGAATTGATGATTTAATGGTCTTTTCCAACCAAAATGATGTCATGATTCTGTGAAAGAACCAGTGGTGAGAGTTGTGCCTATGAGCTACAAGAATGCCCACAGCCTCATATTTGTGGCCAAGGCATTAGGAGCCACTGCAATACAGAGATACATACTCTAGAATACAAAAATCTAGCAGCTGAGTGCATTTTATTAACATTTTACACTTGTTGTAAGCTTAGTATGAAATTCTTCCACAGGAAAACTGGAAGGAAAGGAAAAAAATGGAAGAAAAGCTTATATACAACGTGCATCATAAAAACTGTTCAAACAATGGAAACACTGAGGAAGTTCCATTTTCATTTTCATTTTCATTTTCTTTCATTTTCATTCTTTCTTTCATTTTCATTACCTTTTTTATTTTTAAATCATGTTATTCAAGCTGCCATGTAATTAATCACTTTTTTTGCTTGTTTGTTTTTTTTCCTGCAGCAAAGTTTTTCAAAAGCTTTGGAGCTTTTTTCTTTCTGGATTTAAATTTATCTTTGGTATAACATCAGGGAGTTGAGATTCATTTTCTACCTTGTTTGCCTTTCTATTGTTGCTTTAGAGTATAATTTTGTTTATTCTCCAATCTCCTCTTCTATTTTTATAAGTGCCATTTGTATGAAATATTATGTGCAATAAATCATTCATGGTAGAAGTAGTAATAATATTGACCGGGCATAACTATTTATCATTGGTTTTGCCATTGTGCTTCCTGTCTTCCTGCACCGCACACATTTCCCGCTGTGACTGTAACACCTAAGAGCAGAAAACCTATGCATCACCATCACGAGAGGGGATTCCACAGCAGAACTGTCACATAAAGTCACACATAAAGTGACAAACTAATCGTTTTGCCTGAGAGACAAGACCTGCAGTATCTCTTACAGACTTCAGTAGCCTTTGGTTCAGGTCTGATGGAAAGGGGAAGGCACAATAATAATTGCTATAAGATGGATCCCTAATGATTCCATGATTCTATGTAGTTTTGCATAAAGATGTGAGCATTCCTGGACTCAGCAAGAGACCAAAAGATCAAGCACAACATTATTTTAATAAAGGTAGTAATTCTATGCACTTAATATTTTTTTTCTTGAAGTTTTAAGGAGTCATAGAATCACAGAATCATTAGGGATCGGAAGGGATCTTGAATGATCATCTAGTCCAATCCCCCTGCCACAGCAGGATCACCCCGACCAGGTCCAGATGGGTTTCAAACATCTCCAGAGAAGGAGACTCCACAAACCCCCTGGGCAGCCCCCTCCAGTGCCCCATCACCCTCCCTGGGAAGAAATTACAGAATCACAGAATCAGTCCATCAATTTCATTTCTTACCAAAGCAGGCAGTGGTTTTTTTGTTAATACATTTGGGGTGTTGTTGTCCATCCCTCCCATATGGCCACACATGGGCATCTCTGAAGGTGTTCTCATCATTGCAGAGATTACAAGCTATGGCTGGAGACTGATTTTTTTTTGTTGCCAGTTGTTTTTTGTTATTACAAGTGACACAGGCATTTACATTCTTAATCTTTGTAGGAAATCAATCTGTCTTTGCTGATGGGGTAAAGGATTACAGACCTGTTAAGCGATAAAAATACAGGTGTGGAAATAGGTTCATTTGTGTCTACCCCCCAAAACCTGATTGTTTCTTATGTTGACAAGGTCGTTTCTGAGTCTTCTGAAAGTTGCATGTTGATGGCAAACAGAATTCACTTTTTCTCTAGGAATCCAGTTTTGGTTTGCTAGACTGGTTTCATGGGAATACCAAAAAAGAACCCTACTCGTTTGAGATGTCTTTATTGATTAACCTAAATTATTTGGAGAGCTGACAGGATTAGTTTACTTGGCTCTATGAGAGAAAAAAAGGTGCCAGTCTTTCAAACTACTACTTTGTAAAATGATTTGACTCAGTTAATAATATTTTATGAGTCCAAAATATTTCCAAAGTGTTATTGTCATTGTAGAAAGGTAGATTATTCTTCAATACTGCTGTGCACATTTATGTAATCAAAGAATCACACAATCATTACAGGTTGGAAGCAACCTCGAAAGATCATCCAGTCCAATTCCCCCTGCCACAGCAGTATCACCTAGCCCAAGTCACAGAACAGAACATTACGGATTGGAAGCAACCTTGAAAGATCATCCAGTCCAATCCCCCTGCCACAGCAGGATCACCCAGACCAAGTAACCAGTTATATGGAGTAATAGCATACACTCTGCTGAATTCTAAAACAAAATAGTGACTGACAGTAAACATGACTGCCTTCAAACTTTACTCAGAAGTAGAAGTGTTTTAAACATCCTTTCTTTGAATTTGTTTTAAACCCCTTTCCCATAGTGACAACCTCGTAGATTGTGATCAATCCACAGATCTATACAGTTTGATGGCTTGAAACTTTTTGCCTCAGTGACATCAGCATCTATTTCATATGCAAGTCCTAGATCTGTGATTTCATCATATCCATGTCCTGCCACCAGATACAGAAGCGCTTTGTTCTGCCTCTTTTCATGCTGGAGGAGTTTTTCTAGAGATTGCTCCTTGTTCTGAAACATGAAAATGTGTGAAGCATAAAACTCCAGCTGTGAATACTTACCTCCCTGCAGTGTTAAAAAGTTCAATATATAAACCACCTGGTCTCAAGCAAAATGTATGCTAAGATATATGGCAATGAGACACCTTTAATAGACCCTACAGAGCCCTCAAGCAGTTTTTAAATTAAAGGCAAAACATAGGTTGGTTTCTTTGTTTTTTAAATGAGACTTTACTATTTCCTGAAGAATGAATCGATAGGTCTTCCGAAGAAAAAGAAAGTCATAAACAAAAAAGCAATTTGTAGTTAGCAAAAAGGATGAGGGTTCCGTTTTGTGTGAGTAAAATCTGAAATGCAAAGTTCATGTTACAAACAGAAACAAAGCTTTTGTCCCATGTAGATGGAATACAGTGGCTTCCCAGGGCCACGAGGATGATCAGAGCCCCGGAGCCCTTCTTCTATGAGTCCAGGCTGAGAGTGTTGAGGCTATTCAGTCTGAAGAAGAGAAGGCTCCCAGATGACCTTATTGTGGCCTCCAGTATCTGAAGGGGGCTACAAAAAAGCTGGGGAGGGGCTTTTTAGGATCTCAGGTAGCGACAGAACTAGGGGGAATGGAGCAAAGCTGGAGATGGGCAGATTTAGAAGATATGAGGAGAAAGTTCTTCACTGTGAGGGTGGGGAGAGCCTGGGATGGGTTGCCCAGGGAGATGGTTGGGGCCCCGTCCCTTCAAGTGTTTAACACTGGGCTGGATGAGGCTCTGGCCAGCCAGCTCTAGGGTGGGGTGTCCCTGCCCATGGCAGGGGACTTGGAACCAGATGATCCTGTGGTCCTTTCCAACCCTGACCGATTCCATAACTTCTTCCCAGTGAAGGTGAGGGGGCACTGCAGGGGGCTGCCCAGGAGGATTGTGGAGTCTCCTTCTCTGAAGACGTTTGAAACCCACCTGGACTTGGTCTGGGTGATGCTGCTGTGGCAGGAAGATTGAAATGGATGATCCTTCCAGGTCTCTTCCAATCTGTAATGTTCTGTCCTGTGATTTGGTCGAGGTGATCTTGCTGTGGCAGGGGAATCGGACTGGATAATCTTTTTTGAGGTCCCTTCTGATCCCTGATGATTCTACAATTCTAAAAGAAACCTGTAATCTTGACATGGAGGTACATGTTATAGGACAAGCTACAATGCATTTGACCTTTACTTATGAACAACTCAGCATGTTTACAATATATTTTTGTAACGGAAAACCAAATGTTAATCCGTTGATGTGTACATTCCTGTTCCGAGTTGGTGGCACAGACTGTTCCTCCTACATTATGTTCTGCAGATAGTATTTCATTGTTAGATTTGACTGAACTTACATCTAGAGCTGTTTTAGTGCCCAGGAGTATAGGTGTGCCTTGAAACTACGGACAAGACCTTCACGAGAACAAGTAACATGGAAATCTTAAAAATTCTAAGTCATCCAATGATGTTATCATGATTTCTATAACAGATACCAACACCTTTATTGTTTCGTTTTTCACTCAGGCCTACATAGCCATTTTTTCTAGCATTATATCTTCAGTAAGCTGCTCCTCTGGACAACAGCAATTTTGTCTTCAGAGCATACCTCGTATAGCACTCAGGACACACAAATTCCTAAGATGTGGGCATCTTATCAAAAACCCTCTTGTAATTTTAAAACAGACAATCTAGGTTTCTAAAGGACAAGCTTCTGGCATCTATAAGGCACCTCTTTTTATAGTTTAAAATGGATATTTTTAATATTATTTTCATAAGCCTCTTCAAGGCTTGTGTTTGATGCACCGAGGTCTCAGTATAGCCATGGAGATAACTGCTGAGATAGAACTGACAAGTTTTTTATATGGTGATAAATTTTGTAGCTCATGGATGAAACTGACAGCTGATGTAGAACAGATAATCTTCACCCAGTAGCAAGGATCTACCTTTATTTTGCCTGCTGTTAAGCCAAGGCCAGAAATAGGTCTCTCAGGAGGGACAGAGGGATCTGCTTCTGTGGAAGACTAGTTTATGATGTCTCATCACTCTAAATTTAATATTCAAATTCCTCTTAGTGCCTGGCAAGCACTATTTCTGAACTGTAACACAATGGCAGACAGATATAAATACTGTTAAAGAATGCACACTTGAAGCATAAACCAAGCACAAAAACGTGTAGAAACAAAGAGCGGATTAAAAATTGAATGATCATAGAATCATAGAATCTTTAGGGATTGGAAGGGAACTCAAAGGATCATCTAGTCCAATCCCCCTGCCACCGCAGGATCACCCAGATCAAGTCACACAGGAACATATCGTGGTGGGTCTGTAACGTCTCCAGAGAAGGAGACTCCACAACCCCCCTGGGCAGCCTGTTCCAATGCTCTGTTAGTTTCGCTGGGAAGAAGTTCCTGCTGATATTTATATGGAACCTGCTCTGTTCTAGCTCGCACCCATTGCCCTTTGTTCCGTCAGCAGATGACCTTGAGAAGAGCCTGGCTCCATCCTCCTGACACCCACTCCTCAAATCTTTATAGACATGAATGAGGTCACCCCTCAGCCTCCTCTTCTCCAAGCTCAAGACACCCAGCTCCCTCAGCCTTTCCTCATAAGGGAGCTGTTCTACTTCCTTCAACATCTTTGTTCCTCTGCTCTGAACACCCTCCAGCAGTTCTGTGTCCTTATTGAACTGAGGGGCCCAGAACTGGACACAATACTCCAGATGCAATCTTGCTAGTGCAGAGTAGAAGGGGAGAAGAACCTCCCTGGATCTGCTAACCAACCACCTTCTATCCCCCCCCAGGATGCTGGGGCCATAAGAGCACACTGATGGCTCAGAGTCACCCTACTGTCCACTAGGACCTCCAGGTCCCTTTCTCCTGCACTGCTCTCCAACAGGTCAGTCCCCACCCTATTCTGGTCCCTGGGGCTGTTCTTGCCCAGATGCCAGACTCTACACTGACCTTTGTTGTACCTCATTAAATTTCTCTCTGCCCAGCTCTCTGGTCATTTCATTATGTGTCTTGTAAAACATTTTTATAAGCTGACTATAGAATGTCTTAAGAGATAAGAATGTATTGCATATTCCATGTATTCATTTCCATTATTTGTTTCTTAGTTTGCTTGATGGTTATTTTTTTTCACAGCTTTGCATTTGTGTTTCCACATCTGTTGTGTCTTTTTCTTTCAAAACAAATATCTTCCTTCTCAAGATAGAGCAATTCCTGGTTTTTTCTACTTCTGTGGCTCAAGATAATTTGGATAAAATCTATGGTTTCTCTGAAGTTTCATCCTGATTAATCCTGGCTTTTCAACATTTTGATCCCAGATACAAAATACTTTATGACATTTTCTTCTTTATTGATTTACATTGAAGATTTGCATTGCTTTAGTATTGGACATAACTTCACATTAAGGTCTGAAGGAGACTAGGCTTCTTTCCGTCTCTGGAAAATTGAAGATAGTATAGAGAAATATCTCTATCTTTTGTGCTCAATGCCCTCTAAACTTTTTGGTTGGGGACCTGGTTAACTCTAGTGTTCCATCATGTTTATCTTCACTTTTACACATTGCTGGAAACTGAGAAAATAATAGGTAGACAAGTGAGAACAGTGTCTGATGAACTTTTTGCTCCCAGAAAGGAGAGAAATGTGAAATAACAGCAAAGTTCATATGCCACAAGTACAGAAGCAGAGAATCAATAGGAATTGGAAGTGACCTTGAAAGATCATCCAGTCCAATCCCCCTGCCACAGCAGCATCACCTAGACCAAGTTGCACAGGAACACATCCAGGCGGGTCTGGAATGTCTCCAGAGAAGGAGACTCCACAACCCCCTTGGGCAGCCTGTTCCAATAATCTGTAACCCTCACAGGGAAGATGTTCCTGCTAATATCTATATGGCACCTGCTCTGTTCCAGCTTGCGCCCTTGTCCCTTGTCCTATCACCAGATGACTTTGAGAAGAACCATCCTACTGACACCCACCCCTCACATATTTATATCACAGTATCACATTAATAATGAGTCTGGAAAAGGCCTTAAATATCATCCAGTCCGACCTAAAACCAACCAAGTAAACCTAACATCTAACATCTAGATCATAGACATGAATGAGATCAACCCTCAGCCTCCTCCCAAGCTCAAGAGACCCAGCTCCCTCAGCCTTTCCTCATAAGAGGAGTGCATTATATCACAGTATCACATTAATAATGAGTCTGGAAAAGGCCTTAAATATCATCCAGTCCGACCTAAAACCAACCAAGTAAACCTAACATCTAACATCTAGATCATAGACATGAATGAGATCAACCCTCAGCCTCCTCCCAAGCTCAAGAGACCCAGCTCCCTCAGCCTTTCCTCATAAGAGGAGTGCACTACTTCCTTCATCATCATCATTGCTCTATGCTGGACACTCTCCAGCAGTCCTGTGTCTTTCTTGAAATAATGACAGTAGAGAATAATGTGAATAGTATTCTATAGGATGTTTATATAGGATATTATGTTTAGCATAATCTAAGATAGAATTTTACATTTAATAAAAAATCAATAAATCTTGAAAAATCTACTAGAAAAGCAAGTATGAACTGAGAAACTATGTCTTCTATGTGATGCATCCAAGGGTGATAACTGATGCGATGCAACGGTTTCTAACTTTATAGTATATATATCTATGTTTTGCTGTTGTGTAGTTAAAGTCTGGAGGCACACCCAGACATTGAGCAATGACTGCCTTTTTGTATTCATTTCCCCATCTTCAGCTAGTTACTGAGGATAAATTGTCACACACAATGCAAAGTGATGTGATATTTCCTTTAAGTAGTGGGATGAAGAAAAGCTGTGACTCATAGTCACACAAATATTCTTACAGATACTTATTTGGGTGTGTTTGTGGTATCAAGCTCACCCAGGCCTCTGCACAAATCCATACTCTAGTCTTACTACATAATGTCAGAGGCAACAATCCAATTTCTGAGTGCAGTGAGGAGCTGACATAAACCACTCTCTTGTGTAATATTACAGAAATCATAGTATTTGCTGAAGGAAACCTATATAAGCTTAGTGCTTCTGTATGGACTCGTTTGTATTTTATTGTTGCTGCCCAGAAAGAAATGAGGGCAAAACACTTTCTTTGTCTGTAGCTAATGAAGGCGCTAATGTAGTTAATGAAGGTAATGGAACCAAGAGAAAAATAGGCACAAAAGGCCTGCTCTATTCATTCACGTGCTCATGCATAAGCTGGGAAAAGTGAATAGAGAGAGTGGTTAAATGCACTGACCAGGTTTCATCTGTTTCTGAAGTGAGCAAAATACCGCTTGCCCAAATCCCGTACATCAGGACACAAAGCTGATTGCTGAATTGTTCACACCACTACACAAGCGATCATAAATAAATATTAACTTTTGGGTTTCCTTTCTTCATTTCTTCTGTCTTTGCTGTATTTACCCCCCTCCCCAACTGTTATGAAGAAGCAAATATAATACCATTCAGTCCTGTTCACAGTCACTAAAGACAACCAGACTGCAATATTTAGGTGTAGTGTTCAGTTAGATTTCTGATTCTGAGGCAAAACAAATATGGAATTCATGTATTTTAAAGGATATAGACAGATACAACTTATGGAAGAAAACTAACGCAGTAAGAAAGCTGCTAAATATGTGCTAGGGTTACAAAATCATTGGCTATAAAGGTAGTTTTAAACTGGAGTGTGCTTTTAAACTGGTACTTTTAAACTGGCCTCTTTCTGGGGGTATTTAATGGTCACCTCAGTGAAAAACTCTTATTCCATCCAGCTTGATAATGAGGAGTAAATATGAATACTTTATGCTTCTAAAATCAAATTCCTGTACCCAAGTTATTTTTCACACTAAGTGATGATGATTCATTCTGACATTCCTGTAAAAAATGCTGTCAAACGCTATAAACTATTTTGAATTCTAAACTCTGACATTAAGGAAAACAAGATCAGTCCTCTCATCTCAAATAGCAAAGAAGCACAATGAAAAAATTAAGTAACAGAACTGTAAGTAAAAGAATATATTTTAATTTTAAAAAAAGCCAAAGTAGTACTTTTCTTATGTGGAAAATAAAACAACCATTGGTCATACAGAATTCATTATGTAATAGGGATTAAAGTTGTTTCTTAATGCATATTGGTGTTCATCTGAGTGTCACTTACAGCAGAAAGGGGAATACTTTAGTCATCTGGTTAAAACCAGTATCATCAGTCATTTTCCACCGCTGTTTATTTTCATTCTAAATGTTTTAAAAATGTGTAGTTCATTTAATCTGAGCCACAGTCTCATAGTGTCAGTTTAGGAGCGAGGATTTTTTTTTCCCCAGCTCAACATGAACTTGCTACCCCACCCTGGGAAGACACATCTATTTTCTCCTCTTGGGTGTTAACAGAAAGTCTTTCAGGTTGTGTTTATACTGTGAAATCTCATTCTGTGTTAGTGATAGGCAGGCTAGCCCTGGGTCCCTGTATACAGGTGTACTGAATAATTCAGGGTCATGTGGTGCTGTTAGCCTGAATATAGTTTTATCTTTGCTAGATTTGTTCCTCGTTCCCTCACATTGTAAGCAAAAGCAAATAAATTCTATATTTAGTGAGACAGAAATGTTTCTTCTTGAAAATTCACCAAAGAATATGACATTTTGGATGAAGTTCTAGCCTTAAAAAAGGGTGGTATCAATTTCCATGTATTTCAGACAGTACGTGGCTGTTATACCTCATCCTTACAAGCAGTGAAGCTAATTAGTCTTGGCACAGCAGCGTGTTGACATTGTTACATTGCTTGGGTTGTGTCAGACTAGCTCAGGTATCTCCACAAGGCTGCACAGTTCAATGCAGGCATACACAACAGGAATCAAGTTCTCATTTCCCATACTCCAGTGCTTAGATAATGTCAATTCTGAAATGAAATACTGTCAGTAATTAAGCATTTTTGCGAGGAAAAGAAGCTCCTGCTAGCAAATGGCAACTAAGGAGAGAGGAGAAAGAATTCATGAGGACAAATAAGAAGTAAAATGTGAAGAGCATGCACCAAATTCATTCTTTTGATTGAAGATTTGTGTTTTATAATATAACTCAATATATTACTTTAAAGAAGAAAACATAAACCTTCAGATAATACTGCAAATCCTGCCGCTACCATGAAGGTGAAAGGGATGAAAGTGCATTCGATATCTCAAATATTTCTAATTAAGCAATTTCTTTTCCTCTGAAATTTTATGCAAGATGACTTTTCCTCTCACAGTATTCACGTCTTTCTGAAATGTAGCTTCACATAGAACAGGCAATCATGGAATCATTAGGGATCAGAAGGGACCTCGAAAGATCATCTAGTCCAATCCCCCTGCCACAGCAGGATCACCCAGAGCAGTGAAACTCATGCAGGAGTATGACAGCTTTTTGTGTTAAATATTTTATATCACATACATATGTATGAAGCACATTTGTTTTGATGTGCATACAACTAAGTATTGTTGCAATGATACTACCCTGGTAAATGTTTTTCTTACTACTAATATCCTAATGGGACTCTGTAGTCTAGACATTTTCTGAGCAGGATCCCTGAAGTTCCAAGCACACACAGTTATGTTAATAACAAGATTGAAAAGTGGGTTTTTTTATTCCTCTCACATGCAACTGAATAGCAATTTTTTCCTTGCTACTCTATATGGATTTCAATGGCATTTGAAAATCACTCGAGCTGGGAACAGGTAACTCATTTGATAGTTCTTTTATGCAAGCAGGATTTCAACAAGTTCGACCAGCAGCGTGCTGTCTGGATCTGTGCCTCTTTTGTCTCAAAAGGGTTGTAAAACAGCTGTCAAGGTAGCCTGAAAAGGCAAAAAGCGAAGAATTTTTGTTTGCAAAGACTCCTCAGGATGGGCTGGTACCAACAGATGCAAGTTGCCACAGGCAAGTAATTTGTTCCCACATTTGGGATTTGGTCCAATATTGGACCAGAACGAAGTGATTCTTGGGTGGATAAAGCGTTTGCTAGAGCTCACCTGGTGTAAAACAAGGTAGAAGTGGCAGAAGCAGATTTGATGCTGAACAATTCCTACCTAACCTCCCACTCACAAGCAGCTTTTATGGCTAGTGCTGTGCTAGGTGCCAGGAGCCACTGTGTGGCTGTGGAAAAGCCTTTGGTTAGCGCTGTGCTTAGCTCTTAGCTTCTGGATAGGCACTGTGAAAAACATTTGCAAAAGGCAGCTTCTGATTTCTTCTGTGGTTCTGTATTTTGTTCCCAGTGGTATCAACAAAAAAATCAAAGGTTTTCCGAGGAGCACACTACCAAATCTTATCTCTGCCTCTTATCTCCTTCTCTGGAGATATTCAAGACCCATCTGGATGTGTTCCTGTGCGACTTGGTCTAGGTGATCCTGCTGTAGCAGGGGGATTGGACTAGATGATCTTGCGAAGCCTCTTCCAATCCCTAAGGATTCTGTGATCTCAGTCTTCTTACTATTGTGAGAAATTAACTCCTGCATTCTTTCTTCATGATGTGCCATAGTGATTCTGCCAAGATTCTACCTGTCTGTGTTGCACAACCAAAATACATCCATCTCTTCAGGCAGCAATCAACTGTTAGCACTTGGTGAGAGCAACCAGAAAACCTGAAGTCATGACATTACAATCATGGAAAGGCTTAAGCAGTACAAATAATGTTAACATGACCCAGATTCCACTTTACTTTCTATTAGGCATTACTAGGAAGAGGGAAACAGACCAGCTAGGATGTGTTCTCCTAGGATGAAGACCAACTGAACCGAATGTGGTGCAGTACCTAGTTCACACTGTACTGTTACCTAGGAGGAAGCCATACTGCTGTCAGCAGTTTTCTTTTGTATGTTAATTCTTCTTTATGTTAAAGTTGTTGACCGAAGTTACTGCCAATCAAGGGCTGCTTTTAGAAAATTAATCTGTGTCAGAGCAGAGAAGGGGAGAGGCTTTTAAGCCTTCTTTGTGTGTATGTCTGTGTCTGAAAGGCTGTTATCAGCATGTCAGGGTGTGTGACTTTGGCGTCGTCTGGCTGTGAACCTACACAATGCATTCTATGTAAGAGTTGCAAGGCGATCTCAGGTTAAACCAAGACCCTCATACCTACCATCACGGGTGACGGGTAGAGTGAGTTTTCAACTAATTCATCACTTTTCATCTGCAATTCAAACTCAGCATAATATCAATGTCGCAACTCAAGTTACACCACTTCCCTTTTATCAAGTATTTTCAAATTGAACTGTGCTGAGGATTATTTCCAAAGTATTTCTTTTGCTAGGAGCAGGACAGAAAGCAGGATCAGGGGTTGCTCAGTGTTAAGCATTTGGTATGCACTTCAAGTTAAACACCTGCTTAGCTATGAACAAGAGCTCTTATCTCCTTTTCTGAGGCAAAATACGAACAGAGTATTCTCTTTGGAGAAGATGCCTAGATGGTGAATACTTTCATAGTTAACATTTAGGTGTGTATTTGGTGATACAAAGGTGCTGAAACAAAGGTGCTGCTTGTGATTTCTCTCCTCCTGTGATCAGATGGTTGCAAAGTACTTGTATTGTTGTGAACTGTCCAGACTGTCATGCACATCCAAAATAGAAGTTCAGAATATGCACATCTTCATTTTGATGAGCTGTAATATCTGGGGGAGAATCTAATGTATGGTATATATTAATGCATTGCATGTATGTACACACACACACATAAAATATAACTAAAATGAGTATACCTTCATTTCCAATTAGGGCTCATTCTGGCCAAATGGAGCTCACAGCAAACCTCCAGGACTTTCAGTGAGATTTGACCTCACTTTTCCTGGCAGCAGGACATTTTAATCTGTAATTTTGATAGATTGAAACCTCCTGAGGATGTATTAGCCATACCTGCACCAGTGAACTGAACTAATCAATAGCATAACATCCATGCCATTTAAAACATCACTGTGATCCCTCACAGAATTTTAACTACAATCCTGTAACAGTCTCAGAGAATTTTACCCCGGCATGGCTCAGGGAAGAGAAGGCAGCCTCTTTGGAAGCCCTTGTGGTCACATGAATGCAATATATACCATGCCATTTGCTGGCTGGGATGGGAGTGCTTACGAATTGTCATAATCAATTTATTTTTCTCCAAACATTTTATAGCTAATTTGGTTTAGATCAAAAATTTTATTTAAAGAAAAACATCATGTATGAATTCTCATTTATAAATATTTTTTTAGAAAAAGAAAAGTTTAGCTCCCCCCCAAAAGAGTTTGGGAATTAATTTTGATTTCAGTCAAGGAATTGTGCCATGAATTTTATTGAGATCACAGAATATTCATAGTTGGAAAGGACCTCCCAGATCACCAAGCCCAACCATACACACGGCAACAACAAAACCCAACCTCTGATCAGACACAAACACCAAAATTGACTGATATTTATAATTTTAAAACATTAAAATATCATACTTGCTTCAGTCTTTATACAGTTTATTGCAGTAGACAATTTATTACAAAGAAATTCAAAAGACAATAGAATATATCTTTAATCTCTGAGTATTCAGTGGAAATCTTCATTATTAATCATTAGGGATCAGAAGAGACCTCAAAAGATCATCTAGTCCAATCCCCCTGCCACAGCAGGATCACGTAGACCAAGTCGCACAGGAACACATCCAGGAGGGTTTTGAACATCTCCAGAGAAGGAAACTCCTCAACCCACTGGGAAGTCTGTTCTGATGCTGTGTTAGCCTCACTGCAAAGAAGTTCCTTCTGGTATTCATATGGACCCTCCTCTGTTCCAGCTGGCACCCATTGCCCCTTATCACCAGATGACCTTGAGAAGAGCCTGGCTCCATCCTCCTGACATCCACCCTCACAGATTTATGGACATAAATGAGGTCCCCCCTCAGCCTCCTCTTCTCCAAGCTCAAGAGACCCAGCTCCTTCAGCCTTTCCTCAGTAGAGAGGTGTTCCTTCCTTCATCATCTTCATTGCTCTATGCTGGACACCCTCCAGCAGCTTTTTGTCCTTCTTGAACTGAGGGGCCCAGAACTGGACACAAAACTCCAGATGCAGTCTCACTAGTGCAGAGTAGAGAGGGAGAAGAACCTCTCTCAATCTGCTACCCCCCCCCACCCCACTTTTGATCNCCCACCCCACTTTTGATCCCTCCCAGGATGCTGCTGTCCTTCTTAGCCTCAAGAGCACATTGCTGGCTCAGAGTCATCCTGCTGACCACTAGGACTACCAGGTACCTTTCTCCTACACTGCTCTGTTAATGCAGGTTTTTCTATAAAAGGCTTTCCAGTCGCTTGCTATTGCAACTCTTAAAAAATCTTGAACAAAAATATCTGGTTTTACCTATCAGTTAAAAATAACAGACTGACTTCAGATTTCTGACTAAGACAGGTATCCAGTTAAATAATTGAACCCAGCACTCACCAAAGTATGTGGCGTATCTCCAAATGTTTAAGATGCAGTGATGTGATCACATGCAGAGTCAAAAAGCATCCTGGCCCTGTGTATTTCTTTAATTTTTAATGCAATAATTTATTGACCTGAAACACAAATAAAAGAGTGTACATGCCTCATATCCTTTGTGCACACCTCATATCCTCTTCTTCTCTATTGCTTTCTGCAGTTTACACTCATTTATAATTTAGTGCATTATAAATTATACTGAGAAAATAAATAGAAGTGGTTGGTAATACAGGTGTGGTTCATTTGCTGTTCTTGTGCAAAAAGAAGTGCTAAATCATAGCTTTGACCGATCATTTCAAGGCAGATGTGGACATTATTGTGTGCATTACATAACACAAGATGGTTTGAACTACAATCTCCTAGCAGTCTGTGTCATTATATCTGGATATGAATGAAATAATAGAATGGCTTAGGTTGGAAGGGATCTCAAAGATCATCCAAGCCCCCCGCTCCAGGCAGGAATACCTCTCTCTAGGTCAGGTTGGACAGGGCCCTGGGCAACCTGATCTTAAGCACTTCTAGGTAGGGGGCATCCACAGCTTGTTGGTATTTAAACTGAAGAAAATTCTTCCCTGTTAATGATCCGGTTAGCTAGCCTACCATTGGTCCTCTTACCTGCGGGTAACTTTAACTTCAGAAATGTATATAGACTTAACAGCAAACTGTGTAAATAAAGGAGCCTTCCAACCCAAATGGTTCTATCAGAAAGAATTTCTTCCCAGTGAGGGTACCAGAGCACTGGAACAGGCTGCCCAGAGGGGTTGTGGAGTATCCTTGTCTGGAGACGTTCCAGACCCGCATGGATGTGTTCCTGTGTGACTTGGTCTAGGTGATCCTGCTGTGGCAGGGGGATTGGACTGGATGATCTTTCGAGGTCCCCTCCGATCCCTAATGATTCTGTGATTCTAGGATTCTATGACAAAGAGAGGTGACCATCTGTGATACATCGTAAACCTAAGTGTCAGAGCACTCCTCACCTTAGTTTAGAGAAACTACAGAAAGAAAAGAAACTCCAAATTTGGTGTTTGTAATCAGGATGAAATCAGGAAAAATAGAAAGTGAGCTCTGAATTCCTTATCCCCGTTTAGGATGAAAGGTCCTACAGTAGAGTCTCTAAATATATCATCTCCAAGTGTAAAACTGTCAAAAGGGGAAAGAGAGACTGTTAGGGAAGAAAATATCAGTAAGCTGCTTCTATCTGTGCTATAATTGGCTTCTGTCCTGAATACCATTTGTGCTTCTGATCACCTTCTCGCTACCAGGGTATCTTCGAATACAAAAAAGGTAGAGCCAGTCATGACAGAGATGATCAAATATGGGATATGAAAGATGAATATAAAATCATTAAAGATTCAAAAGGATAAACAAGAAGTATTTGCTCACAACTTACAACAGCAAAGGACCAAAAAGGAAACCAAATGAAATAGTCAAACACTATGTTTACTACACACATATTAATACCTTTGTTCATGCCATATGCATTTGTGGTACTGGGTGACTGCAGAGAAGTATAAATGCAATTCATTGTGAATAAAATCCTTGCTCTCAGGAAATTTTTATAGAGGATTTCTGGAAATAGCAAACTCTACTTAAGAATTTTTCCTGTCTACTTGTCCTCTGCTGAAAGGTTTTAAATGTTTACCACAGGTCACAGATACTAAGACAAATCATAGAATAATTAGANCTATCACCGGATGACCTTGGGAAAAGCCTGGCTCCATCCTCCTGACACCCATCCCTAACATATTTATAGACATGAATGAGTTCATCCTTCAGCTTCCTCTTCTCCAAGCTCAAGAGACCCAGCTCCCTCAGCCTTTCCTCGTAAGGGAAGAGTTCTGAGGCCCTCAGTTCAAGAAGCATATATTGCTGCTGGAGGGTGTCCAGCGTAGAGCAACAAAGATGATGAAGGAAGTAGAGCACCCTAACGATTCTATGATTCTACGACTTCTAAGGATGAGTGAATAGCTGTTCTGTTTCTCTCTTTTAAGATAGATTATGCCAGTCAGTTCTCTCTCCAGTATTTTCACAGTGCCATTTTTTCCCCTGTGATCTTAAATTTGCCTGGTCTTCATCTAAGTAAAATATTTCAGCCTCACCCCTCTGTTCCTCACATTCTCCTCTCTGTTTTTATAAGGCCCTGGCAGCACCTTTCCATACTGCTTACACGTTGGCTCATGGCTAGGCAAGGTTTCAGTTTTTGGAAACCAGCTATTTCCACACAGTGCTCTGGGACAGTATCAATGAAAGAGCTATTGGTATGTATGGGTCAGACATATTTTAAGGAAGACTGGTGAGAATTAAACTACATGTGCTGTTCTATTTGCTCTCAGGCCAAGGAGCAGGTGAGTGCCTTGCAGAAATGGCATTACTTAGTTATATAGGACTTCAGGAGGTTAACATCTCCAAGCCTTTAGTCTGGGCTTCATCACAGCCAAGCTTCAGCACTGCACTTTGACACTGTAATGTCCCAACCCACTCTGCGAGTTTGATGAAGGTGATCCTTTTAATAGTCTGTAGAGCAGTCAAAGAGCCATGACAGTAGCTAAGGAAGAGATAGTTTCAACACTCCAATTCACACAGTTTCTTCCAAGGGAACCAACTCAGTCACATTAAGTGTCCTTCTGGTTTGATCTCAGTCAATATCCCCTTAATGTTTCTCTCCCGGACACAGACAAGGAGTCTCACTTCTGATACTCACTTTCTCTTTCACCACCTCCTCTGCTCAGCAGAGAGTGGGGCAGGTCGGGTTATGACAGTGACTCAGAGGAAATAATTGTGCTGTCAATTTTATGAGCTAACCATTTTAGTGAACAAACAGGGAGAGTTTGGCAATGATTAATTGATAATTTTCCATGAGTGAATAATTGATAACTTTCAGTGAGCAAATAATTGATACAGTTCAGTAAACAAATAACACCTCTCAGTGAATGAACAGAACACTTTGATAATGAGGCTGTTATCTACACAGCCCATTTCAATACATACAGAACTTGTGTACATTACTATATATAACAGCAGGAAAGGAAAAAGGAAAGATATGAGAAAGTCAGAGAGAAAGAAGACAATAGGATAGAGAAAATATCACCACCCTTTGGCTCCTGCATCTTCATTGTGTGGCCAAACTTGTTCCATAGGTGTAGAGGGTGAAGACTCCCCCAAAATGACAGCCCATTTTTATTCAGTTTCATTCATTTTTGATCACCCAGATGGGTCACACTGCTTGTGTAATTTAGTTTCCAGTGTTCTGGGGTCTTTCTCTGGTTACTATCAGTGAGTTGAAACAACAGATTACCCTAAAGATGACTGAATCAGTAACCTTAAAGATATGCAGGCACAGGCTCTTTGTCTCCTCAGCACAGATAAGGGATCAGTATGCACCCTTCACCCCTATGCCTTGTCTTCACAAGGAGATGAGAGGACGCTTTTCAAAAGTCATCCTCTTGAAGTTGTTAGAGATTGCATGAGACAGAACAGGCCAAGTCTTAAATTTCAGACACCAAGCTGTTAGGATCTTTGTGACAGAACAGACCACTCTTTTAAGCACTACACAGACAGATACCACCACACAGGTAAACACTGGAGAATCGATTAAAAAACTAGAGCAAAGGTTTAGTAAATTCATCAAGCTCCCGGTGGAAGATGTTCAAAATGAGGAACAGATCATCATGCAAATCAGCACAAAAAGCCATTTCTGTACTTACAATGGAAATTCACAGGACTGATACAACAAGAAATTGAATTTCTCCTCTCAATCTTAGAGCTGGTAGAGGACAGGAAGCTAGAAATAAAACACAACCACCCAACAGTTACAATAACCATGACAAAAGCCCAGTTCCAGTCATGTTTTTGAGTTAGTAACATTCTCATTTGGAGAAAACACTAACTCTACACAGACATTAAAAATTAATATAAACTCTTAACAAAGTACTCAAACAAACTGAAGTGATAAGTACAAATAGAACTATCTGTGTTGGCTGAGTCCTGGGGTGATGGCTGATTTATCTCACAGAGCACTTAGAAATCCATGTTTAATTCTTTTTTTTCTCAGCTCTAGATCACAGGTCATGCACTTAACTACACAAATCTATTTAAACAAACAATGTGCGTATGTGTCATTATTCATTCTCCATGGCAGCAGTCCAGCTCCAAGGAGAGGGGGGCAGGAAGGACATGGTAAAGAGTGACACAATTATCTTTGTCAGAAGAAATCAAGGGGGCAGAGATTCATCTGACCTATCCTAATACATTCCATTGCTTTAATACATTAATCTTATAATACTTATTCACGTTGCTGAAGCCTTTGGAACAACGTTTCATGAAATTTGCAGGGTATCACTGGAGCTCATCCTGTGCTGTAACATCCCTATAAACACTGGACAAGTATGCAGATGTGCATTGCAATAAAGTAAATCAGGAAAGAATACGCCACACCAACCAAGTGTGGCCTTTCCCTTAGCCTTTCCTCATAAGAGAGCTGTTCTATTTCCTTCATCACCTTTGTTGCTCTATGCTGGACACTCTCCAGCAGCTCTGTGTCCTTCTGGAACTGAGAGGCCCAGAACTGGACACAATACTCCAGATGCAGTCTCACCAGTGCTGAGTAGAGGGGAAAAGAACCTCTCTTGATCTGCTAAGCACTCCCCTTCTGATCCCCCTCAGAATGCTGTTGGCCCTCTTGGCCACAGGAGCACATTGCTGCCTCATGTACTGGAGCACATTTTAACTAATGCTGATAAACATACTCATGTATAAACTTCTCAGGTTCTCACAATAGCCTGTCTCACCTGTGCAAAGCTATTGGTCCCGTATTGATGTTGTCTGATACACCTGGATAACAGGTACAACTTTATTTAGTGTATAGCTTAAGAACGCGTCTCTTTAAAGATCCTAGAGTATTGTAGAGAGGATCTCCTGCCAGGGAAATATCTTCATTATTTATCAAGGATATGAATACACCTTTGTTTTCCTAGTTAAGGAACTAAACATAATGCTTTTTACAAGAACGTTACATTTCTCTCTCATATGATGGGAGATGTTTGTCTCCATGAGCTACCTGGTAACTAAATAACAGAAAGAGTTGAAAGCTGACTAAATAAAGAAAAAAGGAAATGAATATATCAAAAGTAATGAAATCACATATATTTATGCAAATGCTTCCATCTGGAGTGTGCAATTAATTATATTACATCAGTGAACAGATGCAGAAGTTGAAAAGAATATTTTTGCCACTGAAAAAAAATGAATGCATGACCTGGACACAGAAGTGAATTTCTGCTTGTAACCTCTATAAAAAATACTTAAGTAAATAGTAATAGCCAGATCATACAGTAACATCTCATTCAAATGTTACTGATTGCATTAGAGCAGCACATTAATAGTGAACAAGAGGGCATTACTTTTAATAGAACATCTGTGAAATTTATCAAGGATGCTTTCTGTATCGCTTCAGAAGAATCTGTCTCAAGTGTTAATAAGATAACAAGTTTAATTGAGAAAATCAATCTAGAGGAGAGCATTTATTAACAAAAAAAAAAGAAAGGAGTGGCATATATAATGCCTGTTGCACAAACACTCTGGTTATCAAGCTCTGATCCTGAAATAAAGCTAAACCAAGTAAGAAAAGCTACACATTTGCTCCTCTAAACACTTCTAGATTCACAGGTCTGGGGGTGTGCTGCTTCTGCTTTCATTGAGGCTAAGCCCTCAAGACATGCAAGTCCTTCCCCGATGCTTCTCAATAAATACACCACCGTTTTGATCACAAAGAAAACATGGTGTTGGGGTAAATTTTAGACCAATAGTGTGCTACACTAGGACACCAGTGCAGGCAACAGAGATGCTGAGACTGTGGGACATGCCACAGTACATGAGAGTGAAACCTCCATTCTTATTGATCTGGACAAGGAGATGGAGTGCACCCTCAGCAAGTTTGTAGATGACACCAAACTGGGTGGCTGTATTGATCTGCTTGAGGCTCCACAGAGATATCTAGCAATCAGTGGCTGAGGACAATTCTGTGAGCTTCAACAAAGCCAACTGGTATGTCCTGCATCTGGAGCAATATAACCCCCACGCAAAGCTACCTGCTTGGGAGACAGCAGCTGGAGAGACGCTCAACAGAAAGAGACTTAGGAGCATTGATTGTTAACTAAGTACAGGCCAGCAGTGTGCTTACGTGGCCAAGGAGACCAATGGCATCCTGACTTATATAAGAAATAAGGTATTTATCAGGAGTAGGGAAGTGACTGCCCCCTCACCCCAAACCCCATGTATTCAGCATTGGCGAGGCCACACCCTAAGCACAGTTTTGGCCACCTCAATACAATGAACATTTTATGGAGAGCATAAGCTCTGAGGAGTGGCTGAGGGAGCTCGAAAGATCATCCAGTCCAATCCCCCTGCCCCAGCAGGATCACCCAGACCAAGTCACACAGGACTTGGTCCTGTCACCAGATGACCTTGAGAATTTAGTCTAAAGAAAGGAGGCTGATGGGACACCTTGTTGCTGTCTACAACTACCTCAAAGGAGGTTGTAGATAAGTGGGTGTGGGTCTCAACTCACAAATAACAAGTGATAGGATAAGATAAAAAGGCCTCTACATTGCACCAGGGAATATTTAGGTTGGACATTAGGAAAAAACTTCTTCATCAGGCCCTGGAACAGGCTGTCCAGGGTAGCGGTTGAATTGTCATCCTTGGACATGTTTAAAAGTCATGCAAATATGGAGCTTAGGGCCATGGCTGAGTGGTAAGCTTGGTACAGTCAGGCTATTGGTTGGAGTTAATGACCTTAATAGTCTTTAAATAACAACAACTAATTTGAATTTCAAATAAACTTAAGTGAGATGAATGCCCCAACTTTGTACAATGGAGACTAACCGTATTTTCAGCATTTCCTTTAGCAAGAACGGGGAGGAGACAGAATTTCATTTCATTTCCTCCTACCCCCAGAAATGAAGCATGAAGTTAGATTAAAGTATATCTTGTTGGCATAAACACGCCTATGGGAAACAGTGATACTGTTCCCTATGCTGGAGAAATTAGAGTACTCTTTAGTACTGAGAACTTGCTCCTAGCCCTTTGTCGTACCATATGACACAGAACTAGTCCACACTACAGATTCTTATGTTAATCATCTACAGAAGTCATCATACATATAGGTAGTGTCAGACACTACATAGATATAAAAATATTATCATAATGTACATATTTCTTTTCTATTCTGCAGATACATTTGAATTTAGAAAATCTATATGAAATCCCACCCAGGTTTATGAGAAACTTTAATTATTATAGTAATTTCTTCTGTTTTGCTATTGCAGGTTGGACCCATGAGTTAACCTATTTCATTGTCCATAACAGAGGTAAAATGTAGAATGTGATGGTCAAAGACCATTCCGATAAAGCATAGCTACTATTCGAACAGGAAGATTGTTACACAGGGAAACATAGGATTAACTGCAGCACAACATAATCTTCAGAAAGGTGCAGATGTACACACAGAGCACTAATATAATTTCAGAAGCCATTTTAAATATACATAAATAAATAAATGAGATTTTTTTCCTTTCCCCCATAGATAAAAGGTGTTAATAAGAAATGTGCACTGGATTAATCTCCCATTAATTTGTCAGTGCTGGTATTCTCGGCATAGGCTGAACACTGCATCTGACTGCTCTGAGATAGTTCAAAATGACTGCTCTCAAAACAGAGGTAGGATAACTGTAAAAAATAATCCTCATTGTCATCGTTAATTAAAACTTAAAAAGTGGAAAAAATATTTAAAATCTCCATGGCTATGGAATGAAAATTATTTGTTGACTCCTATGCAATCATAGCTCCATTTCAGTTATAACTATTAATTTCAATCCAGTTACTCTTAATTTAAATTCATTTAATATGGCAATATGGCATAAGCAGAAATGACATAAAATTGCTTGAATTAATATGGATTAGTGAGTCCTTCATCTGCAATACCTACAGCTGCTCTGAATGTAATATTGGACACATATAATTCATTTATGGGTTCATTCAGAGAAAACGACGATACTCAGAACTTGGCAGAATAAAGCTTTTCTTCCAAGCACAGTGCAAAAATATATAATTATTCTTAAATAAAATGAAATTAAACCAACCTAATACTAATGCTATAGATAGTCAAGTTACTGTAACAGAAGCACAAGTTGTTTTGATAAAATGCAAGGAAGATATATGACTCATCTTTGGGGAATAGTTCAAGATCTAAGGTTATTACACAGGTTTCAAATACGTGGGGGCATTCATAGTAGCTTTGATTCAAAACTTAGAATTCTATTACAGGATTTTTACTGCCCTTATGATGAATGTTTATTTAGAAGTAGATCTATGAAATCAACATTTTTTACAGGAGTGAACACAGTAGAAAACTGGTAGCTTTAAAGACAGACAAAATAAGAGAAAATCAATCACAACGCTCAACAAGATAAAAAGAATGACAAGTATTATAATCAGAATTCAAGCAGAACTGTAACATCAAACATGCTAAAGCTTTCATGACCTTGGCAGTTTGTAGAAATTTTCACAAAGAGATATTTACTGTAAAAAGTAAATTCCTGTCAGAAGGTTCAGCCAAACTGCTTCTTGCAAATACACAGCTAAATAGTTTCTAGGAGCTGGGAGTGAACAAAGGTAAAATCTCACATTTTAATGGGGCAGAGAGAAATTTAATGAAGTACAACAAGGGTAAGTGTCTTGCATTTGAGCAAGAACAACCCCAGGGACCAGGATAGGCTGGGGACTGACCTGTTGGACAGCAGTGTGGGAGAAGGAACACGGGGGTCCCAGTGGCCAGCAGGATGACTCTGAGCCAGCAATGTGCTCTTGTGGCCCTCTTGGCCAACAGCATCCTGGGGTGTGGATAGAAGGGGGTTGGTTAGCAGATTCAGGGAGCTTCTTCTCCCCCTCTACTCTGCACTAGTGAGACCACATCTGGAGTATTGTGTCCAGTTCTGGGCCCCTCATTTCAAGAAGGAGACAGAGCTGCTAGAGAGTGTCCAGCATAGAGCAATGAAGATGATGAAGGAAGTTCAGCACTTTTCTTATGAGGAAAGGCTGAGGGAGCTGGGTCTCTTGAGCTTGGAGAAGAGGAGGCTGAGGGGGGACCTCATTCATGTATATAAATATGTGAGGGGTGGGTGTCAGGAGGACAAGGGGCAATGGATGCAAGCTGGAGCAGAGGAGGTTCCATATAAATATCAGAATTAATTTCTTCCCAGTGAGGGGAACAGGCTTCCCAGGGGGTTGTTTAGTCTCTTTCTCTGGAGACATTCCAGACCCACCTGGGTGTGTTCCTGTGCAACTTGGTCTAGGTGATCCTGCTGTGGCTGGTGGATTGGACTAGATGATCTTTTGAGGTTCCTTCTGATCCCTAAAGATTCTAGGATTCTATGAACTCAGTGAGAAATAAATGCCACAGACTCATTCATATTTTGTAGTGTATGCTTTGGATGCCCTGTAGTCTTAGAAGACAAAGACCATGCTGTAATGAAATAATGTTATCATAATGTTAATCAATTCACGTACTCTATTGTTCAATTATATTTGGCAGACACGTATTTGCATGTGCATGCACAAATAGAAAAGAAAAAAATTCATGTCGATATGTATTATGTACAACTAATTACTTGGAGTTCAACCTTTCTAATTGTCGATGGCTGTACTGAAATGCTGAAGTTCAGTTATTATTTCCTTCCATTTCTTTTATGTTCAGCAGACAGGGATTGATTACCTTTGCAAGCACTGGCATGCAGTACTCTGCACTGTTGGCATGGTTCCTGACCTACTCTGACTTACCAAGCAGCATGCTCAAAGAAGGATCCAGGCATGATTCAAGATTGGAAGATTCCAGATAAATTGAGTACCATCAGCTGTGTCTTCAGGTAAGAGAAATTACCTTCTGAGGAACAATTTGCACCACTTTTGGGGCTGCAGAGTAGTCATTGTCCTTTTTTATTTGCCAGACAGACTTAGGGACAGTGGGAAATGTTGACTCAATTTTAAGCCTTATTACTTAATTCGCTCATGTAAACACATATTTCACCTCTCACATTGTCAAACTAATGCATGTTATGTATTTTAATACAAATTCCATAATACAATCTCTGTTCAAAGCTATTGTGAAGAGCTTTACACTGTGATTTACTGATTCTATAAGAACATTAACAGTTTAATAATATTCCACTGTCTCATCTCTCACTTATTGTATTTACAATCCCTTTGGAAGGAGATCACATACAGACAGCCTAGCATTCTCATGTTCTACCATGGTTGCAATCACTACCACTAGATAGATATATATTATTTGAGATACGTGACAACTAGAATATTTATCCTACTGCATTCTTAACTCTTGTATTTGAGTTCACACAGAGATACAAAGAATTTACAGTGATTTCTGAAAATCAGCACTTAGGATGTGGCATGTATCTTGAGTATCCCATTCAGTTCTGGTCCCCTCACCATAGAAAAGACATGGAGATGCTGGCACTGGTCCAGAGGAGAGCTACTAAGCTCATGAGGGGTTCAGAGAACAACTTGTATGAGGAGGGGCTGAGGAAGCTGGGCAGGTTTAGTTTGGAGAAGAGAAGGTTGGTGGGGGTCCTTATTGTCCTCTACAACTCCCTGAAGGGACATTGTAGAGAGGTGGGTGTTGTCCTCTTTGTCTTGGTTACTGCTGACAGAAGCAGGGGCAATGGTCTACAGTTGAGACAGGGGAAGGTTAGATTGGATCTCAGGAAGAAATTCTTTACAGAAAGAGTGGTTGGGCACTGGAAGGGCCTTCCTATGGTGGTGGTTGGGTAACCATCCCTGGAGGTATTTAAGAACCCTCTAGACACGCTGCTTTGTGACCTGCTAGAATGACAGCATGGAGGGGACTATTTTGTGTTTTTCCATCAATCAGGTATTTAGGCGTTTGTGGGTGTGGATATAATTGGACTCAGTGATCTAGTAGGTCCTTTCCAACCGGGATTATTCTGTGATTCTGTGAATGATGAACACAGGTGAAAGAAAGGATGTAGTATTACTTTCAAGGTTTGATAACTTAAGCACAAAAAGGACAATGGAAACAGAGAGGTAACATGAAAATATTGAGGACCTTCAAGGGAAATATATATAGTTCAGAAGTCTATTAGTCTTTTTTGAATGATACTGACAGTAGGTCGCCTTGGGTGAACTCATACATTTTTACAAGGTTGACATTCAATTGAGTTTAGCTTATGCAAAAAGTATTTTGGTGCTATATTTGCTGATACTATCATATTCCTTTCCTTCTTTCACTATTGCTCAGATTTAAGAATGGCCAAAAGTCTGTCCAAGGGCATATTTTTATTCATAGTCATTGTCAGAGGACCTGCAAAGCACAAAGACACTGAAGAAGCTCAGAGAATAGGTGTAATACAGAAATCATTTACTAGCTGATACAAGCAGAGAACCAATGTCAGTCAGATACAGAAGTCACCAAATTGTAGCCATAAAAGGCTTTATGCTTTGGGCTAATGAAAGAACATGTTATTTCAGTGGAGGCAGCAAAACAAGTTACATAAAATGTGTTTGAGAAAAAGAAGCAGCCCTGTGACACATCCCAGTCCGCAGCTGTGGCAGTCTACACAACAGCATGTAATATACATGGCATGATTTTCTCTAGAGAGGACAGCAAACATGGTAAAAGGTAGGAAATAGTGTGGCACACGTTTTAGTGAATAGTTATTGACTGAATTCCAACATCTGATCACAATTAAACAAACTATATCGAGACCACCTTTAGAAAAAAACTCAATGCCATGTCCAAATATCCTCACAATCAGCTGCTTTTACCACTTGTTTAAACTCAGTATCCTGCAGCTCTAATACATTTTCTGTCTTCATCTATTGTGTAGCTTGAATGTGGCTGAATCTTAGAAATAGATTATTTAAAATACATGTTTTGAGAGCCAAAACACTACTGTCCATCCTACCTCTTCTTTTTCAGATGCGTACAAAACAGTCTGAAGCAGAAATGCACAAGCAATGCCATGAATTAGAGGTGCATTGTAATTAAGTAACCCATCACACGGTGCTTCATTTATTTGAGCAGTCAGCTTAAACAAAACAAAAATGATTGAAAATTGTATGCAGTTCGATTGTACATTCATTTAAAATAATACTATTATGTAACCATTTCTTCATGATGAGGGTGCTGAGACACTGCACCAGGTTGCCCAGGGAGGTTGTGGCTGCCCTCTCCCTGGAAGTGTTCAAGGCCAGATTGGCTGGGTCTTGAGCAACCTGGTCTAGTGGGGGGTGTCCTTGCTCATGGCACTGGGGTTGGAACTAGATAATCTTTAAGGTCCCTTCCAACCTGAACTCTTCTATGAACCTATGTATCTCTGAAGCATGCCATTTTGAAATTACCATTGTACTTAGTAGACTCACAGCCTCCTAATGAATTGAATATATCATTTCATTATTCTCACTAAATATCCAAACACATTGCAAGGCAGCAGATATAAGATGCAGATTTCATGATGTTTCTTTTACAGTTTCTCCACTGCTGTTAAAATGCTACGTATGGTCTCAGCCTGGTCCTTGCATTGAATGCACCTGGGCAACTTTTAAATTATTTTCAATCAAGAAAGGAATTTGAAGAGGTGAAATAACTTCAGCCTCCTTTATTATTAATAAAAACTGGGAGATTAAGTGCCTTGACCAAACAGGAAACAATTACTTGTCTTTGAAAACTGAAAGCATTTATTCAGCAATTTATCCTATTACCTTTTTTCCCCCTCTGGCCAGGCAGCGTTTAACAGATTTCTTTACTGAAAAAAAATAATTAAATAAAGGAAGCCATGAAAATACTTAATACAAAGTGAAAGCTGAAGTGCTTCATCCATGGCTAAAAAACTAATGTAATACAGAATCAGTTAAATTAGTGGTTACAACTCTATTATGTAGTGAAAGTATTTCTTTCTTCTCAGCTTATAAGCTCAGAGGTTTTATTTTTATATATATATTTTTTTTTTGTAATGATAAGTGAGCTTTGTATTCTTGTACGTGTACCAAACTATGTAGTTGGTTTAGGAGCTCAGGGTTTTTTTTGGTCCCTTCTGATGATTTTTCATGTTACTTTTGCTGTTGTTTCAATGTTCACACTTTCCAGCTGGAGTGATTTAATAAAAGCATCATGCATTCAGAAAAATTCAGACATTGCTCTCTAATTGTATTCTCTGCAGAAGATGATTTTTTAATCAGGATTTGGAGCTGTTGCAGTGTATTATAAGGAATGAAATGAAGGACAGAATGAGAAAGGGACTCTCTTAACTATTTGTTAATCGGTTTCAGTAAACCTTTCATTAGTGTTTATTGAAAAACACCAAAGCTATATGGTTCTAACATCACATGATCTCTTTCATAAAATCACAGATTGGCCAGGTTAAAAGGGATCTCAGACATCATCTAGTTCCAACCCCCTGCTATAGGCAAAGGCACGACTCACTCATCCAGATTGCAAAAAGCCCCCATCCATCCTGTCCTTGAACACTTTCAGGGAGGGCAGACATCCACAGCCTCTCTGGACAATCTGTTCCAGTGTTTCACCACCCTCGTAGTGGGGGACTTTCTTCCTAAGATTTAATTTAAGCCTTTTTTAGCTTGAAACCGTTCCCCTTTGTCCTATCATTATAGTCCCTCTTAAAATGTCCCTCTAATTTAATGTTATGGCATACAAAGAATTCAGATATGAAATTAATGAAATATTTAAATAGAGTGAGGCTAACACTCAGTATTATGCTCAGTTCAGAAGTCCTAATAAGTGTAAGCAATACAAATTAGAAGTTAGCCTTTCTCTATTAAAATGTAGAGTACTGTCCATAATAATTCTTAATGTCATCATTTATGCACGGTCCTCCCTTTAATTTTTAACCTCAGATGATCCTCGGTCAATGTCAAATGGAAAGAAAACTGCTAATTCAGAATGGTTGAAATTCATCCTACAGAGATAGATAGTGCTTTATTTATATACCACTTAAACGTTATTTTGAAGGCATACCTCGGATTTAAGAGATGAAGAGGCCTGTGCCATATCTCTGCATAGAAATGAATTTCCCTTTAGCAAAAACTCAGCTGTTGCGGAAGATATTGAGTACTCTGTGAAATGAGAAAAAATATCCACTCAGAGCTCATGTACAGAGCTATGTTAACTGTTTTGCTTCTGAGGTGAAATAGAAATGTCTTTCATTATTGATATATCTTAGCAGAAGTAGTTATGCTTACTGCTCCCTGATTTCGTTCTTTTTTTTTTTAAAGTAAGGCCACAGAACTAATCAGCCCCATCTGCATGCACAAAAGACATGACATACGGAACAAAAACCGTCTGAAACAAAACTATGCTTCCTTTCACAAGCAATAGGGGAAATTAATGTCATCACTAAGCTGAAGACATAAAGAGATTCAAAATTAAAAATCCTTTGAAAGCCTCCAACAAGATTCCTATAATCAGCTGGAAGATAAGTAATGATCAAAGCCCTTTAAAATAATATTGCTCACCCCCTTAGAACTGCTTAAATGTACCCTACCATTCATCAGAAATTATACAAGATTACTGCAGAAACTATGCCATTGTTTCAGTAAGAAGCCCAGATGTTTTAAGGGTAGACTTCACAAATCACAGAAGGTTAAAAGGCAAGACAAAAAAAGAAACCAAACCAAACAGAACCATAACAATCTCCCCCACCCCCAAACCAGCTGCAGTTGTAATCCTTAATTATCAATAATGTAACACATCATAGGTGCTCAATTGCTCTGACAAATAGCCTTGTATGGAAGTTGAGTCATGGAAGGGTAAAGAAATTGAATGCTTTTCCCAACAGAGTGATATTAGGAATTTTGGGTTTGTTAGAATTTTTCTTTTTTCTTAAGCAAAGTTGGCACAAAACTACTGCTTTTTCTCTTCACCCAAAGTATCTCTAGTTTTGTTCAATGTCATCTCAGCTACACGGTGGCCGGTGAAATGAGACAAACACCGTTCTGTGTACTTCATTACCATTATTGCCCCATGAAATAGCTCCAGGGATGATACAGAGCAGTATCAAGTTAAGATCTGAAAACATTTTGAAGTCTAGAAAAATATATGTTTGACAGTTCTACTAAACAGTCAAGATTTATTATCTGATGCACTATATGCTTTTAACAGCAATACTGTTAGTGCTTTTGTCGATAACAGATTGAAGCGGTCACCTTGTCTCCTCCCTTAAACATTCAGAGGTAGCTCATATGGCATTGCCTATTAGCATTATTAATGCTAGGAGGAAGTTTGCAATGTTTTAGAAATTGCTTTATGCAAGCTGTTTAAAGGGAACATCAGCCTTCAGTATATGCAGTGTGCAAAGGCAATTTCTTTGTCTTATTTATTTAATTAAAGGCTCATAATAAGAGGCTGCATTGAGTACCTCTTTTGCCCAGCTTGCTCTACTGTGTTTGATACATCTTGGGATGTGGTTTGTCCTCTAGGCTGCACATTGCTCACTCATATTGACCCTGATGACAACCAACACTCCCAGGGTAATTCTGTCCTCTGTTGTGCCCTGGCGAGATCTGACCAGGACTAGTGCATTCAGTTCTGGTTCCCCCAACAAGAAGGATGTGCACCTTTTGGAGCATACCCACAAGAAAGACAGGAAAATGATCAGATGCCCGGACACCTGGAGTACCTCTTTTATGAAGACAGACTGAGAGAATGGGTTGTTCTGCCTGAAGAGGAGAAGACTAGGGAGGGATCTTCTAGAGACCTTCCAGCATGTGAAAAGGAAAAATAATAAGGATGGGGAAGAACTGTTCATAATGGCATGTAATGATAGGATGAGGGGTGAAGGTTTTAAACTAAAAAAAGGGTAGATTTGCATTGCCCATTAGGAAAAAAGTTCTTTAATCTGAGAGTAGTAGAGGTGTCATCCCTGGAGGTGTTCAAGGTCAGTCTTGATGGCACTGAGCAATCTGTTCTAGTTAGAGATGGCCCTGCTTGTTGTAGGCGTATTGGACTAGCTAACCAATGGAAATTCCTTCCAACCATATACATTCTATGATTCTATGATTCTGTTGTTAATAATGTGCTGCCTTTTCTGCATCATGGCAGATTTTCCAGTATTGATACAAAGCCTGTAAAAAGTTATCAGTGAAAACATACTAGACTGTTTAATTTCATACGGAAGTGTCACATCATAATAACAAAAGTTGGATTTCAACGGTCCTTCACGATCCCTGGGATCAAATTGGGAAATAAATCTGAGTGAAAGCAACATTATTTACATTCTGTAATTATAATTAAAAAAACTGGCCACGATTCAATTCAAAAAGAATATAATGAATCAAGTGTAGACATGTTCAAAGTATGCCAAAGGGGACACATTGAGAAGGAAGAGAAATTGCCTTATCTCAGCTTCTTGCACAATTTTTTCCAGAAATAAGTGAGTAGATATGAGGCACTCTACCAGTTTAGCAGATAATTTTCCAAGCAGAAACCAAAAAATATTCCTTTAAAATAAACAATTAATTTCTACCTTAAAAATGAAAGCCTTTATCACAATAGGGCTCCTAGGTTTCAGAAGGACACAATGCTGCTGGAGGGTGTCCAGTTTAGAGCAATGAAAATGATGAAGAAAGTAAAACAGCTCCCTTATGAGGAAAGGCTGAGGGAGCTGGGTTTCTTGAGCTTGGAGGAGGCTGAGGGGTGACCTCATGAATGTCTATAAATCTGTGAGGTGTCAGGAGGGAGCCAGGCTCTTCTCAGTATCATCTGGTGACAGGACAAGGGGCAATGGGTGCAAGCTGGAATAGAGGAGGTTCCATATCAATATCAGCAGGAACTTCTTCCCAGGGAGGGTAACAGAACATTGGAACAGGCTGCCCAGGGAGGTTATGGAGTCTTCTTCTCTGAAGACATTCCAGACCCACCTGGATGTGTTCCTCTGTGACTTGGTCTAGGTGATCCTGCTGTGGCAGGGGGATGGGACTAGATGATCTTTCAAGGTCCCTTCCTATCCCTAATGATTCTATGATTCTATGAAATGAGTCAGTATTTTCTTACTCAAAAAAACAGGAAGAATAAGGAGTGAAACCTCTGAACATTTCACAAAATTGCCTCAAAATTGTTGGCTTTCAGTGCTAATTGCAAATGAAATATTTCTCCTCTGAATCAGAAGGCACAGATTTTTCATTTCTTATTTCTAAATTTATAAATGCAAAAAACCCAAACAACAGCTGCTTGAACAACTTCACTGCATAATCATCATGGGGTGTAGGGTATGTCAGCATGGCAATTGCTTAGACCTTTACACTACAGAAAGTTCCAGAAGACCAAGGTTGTTGAGCCAGTCATTTGCAAGGATGAGAGGAAATGATTCTGAGATTTAACCACTTACTTGAAACATCTGTTTAAGAACAGTATTAACAACCCTTCACATCCCTCCTCTTAAACTGTAAAGGACATATGCTATAAATTTCCTGAGTTGTGAGAATAATCCAAGCTTTATTTAGCCAGAGTAAATCTACGGTGGCCTTCTGGCTTTTCATGGATATACACCATGTGTGAACTGGGCTACTAAATGAGATTTCACACTTGCTGTTGGGGTTATTTTAGGCATCTAGCATTGGGATAAGGAAGAGTCTCTGTAGTTAGAAGCCTATTAGTCAATAGAATGATCAAGAACATTGAAAGGAAGAAGTAAAAAAAATTGGAGATACGAATAATTTTCCTTTTACCATCTTTCCAAATATATACTTTGTCACTTCTCCTAATACATAATTTCAATATAGAAATTTACATAACTGAAATCTTGTTAGTTGTCTCCAATAAAGTTGTATTTCAATGAAAAATATATATAAAGCACTAATATTTACCCCACAGTATACATACAATATCACATTATATATTCACTGAAGGTTTTAAATAGCAATGATCTCTTTTGTTCAGTCTATAACAAAATGTTCCTATGTTATCAATACTTGGCATGGAAAATAGTTCAAGTATTCAACAAAGGAATGTTTTCCCTGGCAAGCACAACTTGATGAAGGTATTAATGGTCTTAAATGGTTGTGAATAGAGAAACTGATAAAATATTCTAAACAGAACTGAGTATCATTCAATTTTGGTCCAGGAATCCGGATAGTTTTATGCAGATGGCACAATCTTTTTCCTTATAATCTGGCAATCATACATGTTTATTAGGTTCAGTTTAACATATTTCCTTAATCCTTCTAAATTAATTTTCAGTGTCATAGATCTTACTGAACAGTCATTGAAATAGACCTAGGACTTGAGTTTTATTAGTTGAAAGATTAGCCAAAAAAGTTTTAATTAGTATGAATTATAGGCTCTAGATTCTACTATTTATACTTCCAAGTGTAATACATTCTCCTTTAATTCACTTCTCTTTGTGAACACTTTTATATATGTAACTCATTGTAGAGCATTAATATTACTCGGTTAGTGTTGAAATATTGTCAGAGATGTATATTTGCATGTAAGTTATAGTAATAGAATCATGGAATCATCAGGGATCAGAAGGGACCTCGAAAGGTTATCTAGTCTAATCTCTCTGCCACAGCAGGACACCCAGACCAAGTCACAGAACAGAACTTTACTGAGGTAGAAAATAGGAAAACCCTTCAAACTCTCCAGTAAGTGGTTAAAATTAATATGTACTTAAGTATTCTGCCTCTTGTGTGAGACCTCAGAGCTGTAACACGCCTCAAAGTTCTATTTCCTGCTAAAAGTGTTTAAGCCGTGTGCTCAGTAACAGAGTAGTAAGACTGACTTAGCATGAAGGACATGCACCGTTAATATGACAAATGATTGTGGACAACTAAATAGTATGAGCACAGTTTTGTTTCTTTAGATGAGTCTTGGTTTAGTTTTTTATTTGTTTGTTTGAATGGTTTGAGTTATTTTGTTAAAAGCACAAAAAAAACTCCAGTCCCCCAAGCAATAGAATTAGATCCGAAGGAAAATGTGAAATTCAAAAGTTATCTGTGTTTGCAATGTTCTTTAGATACTGTTCATAGGATCTTAATAGTCAACCTTCCTCCACTGAAATAAATTGCAGACTTGTAATGGACTTTAGTAAATCTGAAGCTTGTTATGAAGAGTCACACACGCTGCTGAACTCACATTCCTTGGGAAAGTGACCAAGAGACTTTAGTAAGATGTTGTATGTATTTGACAAAATTCTTTGCACAACATCAGCCATGTTTTCCCCTTGCTCTGGGCTGAGGTGCTCAAATCACACTGCCGTATTCTGATAACAAATTTTTAAGGTATGTTGGGAAATGTTTACCAAAATTATGAGTGTTTTTCTTACCACTCACTGCCTCAGTTAGTCCAGCTTCCATAACCACCTAGATTAATCAGACTGTGGCTCAGACCTCCACCATCTCTTATCTTTTTGGTAGTTTTGGTTTCATACAAACACAAGTAACATCTGTCCTTTTCACAGCATCCAATCCCTCTGACAGATGTTTCCAAAACCATACTGTCTGCTCACATTTAAAGGAATACTGCATTTGCATAAACACTGGGAATTCCGATCTTACTTCTTTCCATACTGTTTTAATTTTTTTAAATCAACATTTTTTGTTCTACACCCATCATTTTGTTTTACTCCTCATAAAGCAGACATTGTGTGCACACATCTGTTAAATCTGGGCTGCATTTATTACAGTTCTGCTCTTCCAGAAACAGGAAGGATTAATTACCACAGACCGGCTCTAGAAGCACCCCCGTGTTTCTTAACACACAAAATTAATTCAGAGTTGACAAAACTCTTTCAGACACAACCTGCTTCCTGCTGATGGCGCTTTATTAGCATATTCTTCCCAGAAAAAAAAAGCCTCATAGACCCTTTTTACCTCTCCTCAGAGTTCAATTTGTAAAGCACTGAGTGACAGGCAGCAAAATGGCTTGAATATATCTACGGCAAGTTGCCAAATCCTCCCGATAGAAGCACTTTGGAGTCTTTGTTCTGAGTACATTAAAGTCACAGAAGGTCCATGTAATGTAGACAGTACAGGGCAGGCAGGATGTTCACAGTAAGACAAAACAGCAGGTGATAAATGACATTAAATAACAGTGAGAATTTACCACAGACTAAATTAACTACTGGAGTGAAATGTTCTCAGCTTGAAGGCTATATTAACAGTGAATTTATAATCAGGTTATTATAATTCTTTTTAGTGTTCAAGGAAGTCTATATGTAAAAATTATCAAGACAGCTCTATTTAACTCCAGAGACAAGCTGCTGGAACCAGTTCTAAAAATGATAGAGAATAACTCTTCTTTCCATCCTTGTTGAGTAATTTATACAATAAGTACTTGAAAGTGAATTTGATTGTTGGATACCTCACAGGCCCCATTTCATGAAATATTAAAGCCACGCTGAGTTGCTCCTTGCTGATCAAATTCTTAGAAAGAGGCTTCTGTCGTTTCAGTTTAAGAAACTTGCAAATGATTTGCTAGCTCTGAGGTGAAGCAAAAGGAATGAATTGCTGTCATCTATATGAACTCTTACTGACTTCTACTTTTTGTAAGGAGTAAATTTGTAATCAATATTAATCAAGAAGCAATATCATTAATTCAATTTTCAGTCTTTCTCTCTTGATACTCTTTGGATGTGTGGTTATTAGAGAAGAATCTTTTTAAATTATCAATAAAATTCAAAATCCTAAGGAAAAACACTCCATTTTCTCTGGATTTCTATATTTAATGTATACATTACTGTTCAGTTGTCTAGTGATCTTTGCAAGATTCTCTACAGATTTCTTTTTTCCCGTTTTACTTGACTAGTGTTAACACAGCTTCTCTAGAATATCTGGCAGAAACTGAACATTTTTTTTCTAGGAAAGCACACAGACAACTAAAGAGAGTAAAACAAACCAAGCAAGCACTGAAGATCAAAATCAGTAAAGAAAAAGGTGGTAAATGCAAGAGGAAAAGCACTTTGGGGAGGAAGGTCTGCATACTGTGTTCTTGGGATTACTGTTATTTCCAACTAAAGTTCAGCTATTAAGTATAGGATCCTTGTGCTGATTGCTGTGGATTTTTATTAGGAGGCACAAGAGAAAGGAACAAACATGAAAATGAATATATGGAGCTGGGTCTCTTTAGCTTGGAGAAGAGGAGGCTGAGAGGTGACCTCATTCATGTCTCTAAATATGTGAGGGGTGGGTGTCAGGACAATGAAGCCAGGCTCTTCTCAAGGCCAATTTAAGCCTATAATAACAACTCTATTAATAATAATAATTTGAACAAGATGAGAAATTAGAAGTTAAAACATAAAGAGTACAAGTTGACCCGATACTGTGGCTGTACGTCCTCAATCAAAAGGCTTCCTTGAAGTTCACACAACAGACTTTCTTAGAATTGTCCCATTCTAATACTAAAAGATTTCTGAGTTCACATATTCCATCATACAACACTATCAAAATCATCCATAATTTCTTCTTTTTGGTGCAGCAGAAGCATCAGTGACCAGAGGCACAGAAAAAAGCAAAACATGAATAGTGTTTCCTGTTTCCTCTGATTTCCTGATGTAAAGCAGGAACAATGGAATTGTGAGAGGGAGAAAGTCTCCTCCCCTTGCTCAAAGGATAAGCTCAAGACTGCAGGCCATTTAATACATTATTGTTCATTTACTTTCTATTTTAAAAAGTATATATTGGTTCATCTTGCCATTTGCTATGTGTGGCAGAGAGTTCCCTGTCTTCAATGTTATCATTTATACAAGGTGCTTCCACACTGCTCCAACAAAACAACAATAATAACAAAAGCATGAACAAAGCATGTGAGCTTTCAGTCTGTGCCTTAGAATCCAGGCTGACATTAGTATTGGCTTCCACATCCAAAGGTCAGGCTACACTCCACGTCTTTCGTCCTTTGTTCTGTGAGAAGATCTTTTTGTGTTTCTGATGATGTTGTTGCTATCTTTTGGATTAAGTCCCTTTACTTACTATATTGATATAAATATGCATATGCTGCAGCTCAAACCAGACACAGCTCTGTGCTCTGTGCTTCACAGCAAAGCAAAGGTATGTAAATTGGCAACAGCAGTTAGCTGTCTCTTCTCTGAACAGATTGGTCCCCGAGACAGGCCCTCTGGCCCTCTTTCATTCTGCTGCTGATGCTTGCCATTGTGGAGCTCTCTGTGGTTTGTTCCTTGCTGTTAACACTAGGATATCTCACAAGTATTCAAAGGAAAATGTCAAGAGTCTTGAAAAAAAAATAAAACAATCTCAGTGTGTGTTTTTAAAAAACTTGATTTAATTATTCTTTAGAAGATGTACTAAACAGAGGACAAGGAAACGACAATTATATACGTAAGTCCTACTTCCATGCTGATTCCTTCTGTTCAAAATGAAACTTGTATAATTTTGAACATGAAAAAAATAGATCTCAAATATTAGGTGTTGCAGCAGTCTTTATAAATAGAACCATGATTATTTGATTGCAGCTGTTGCACAGCCCTAGTAGTGCGACTGAGTTTTTTATGAAATAGTCACCCAAAATGCACAACACAGCTTTCTGCAAGAATTACACATGTATCTGCAAGCAGACAGCATTAAATTTATCACCTTTTATTTTCAATGGGCTTCCCAGATTACCAAAGAGTTGAAAACATCTAATTTAAAACCCTTTGGGGAACATTAATTATGTTTTTTATAGTTATGATCTGTCAATTTTCCCCTGAATATACAGCAGTTAATTTAAATTTCCTACAGGCTTTAGATAGATCTGCCTCCAACGGAACGCATGCTCCACAGCCCTAATACGCAGCAGTGGGAAATATATAGACCATGTAGAGTGCAGTGATGTCTATCTCTCACAATGGTACATGGTTGGAAATTTGAAAACTAATTTTGCATGCCTCAGAACTCGATGCGTGAAACGTTTCTTTAAGCCCCTAATGTAAAATACCTGGCAAGTGCTGCATTTGATGACTCTGCACTACTTTCCACGTGCTTGTACTGAAGGGAAAGATGTTTACATTGCAATTTTTTTCAACATAAAAGCAATTCTGGATCACAAAAATAAGAAAGAAAGAATTAGGCCTATGTTATAATGTAGTCTCTGGAAGCTTGTAATCTGATCCTGTGAACATTGTTTTAAGGGAAGAGTTATCATACACCTATAAGATGCTTCCTCTTTAATGTTTCCACAACTTTTCTTCACGTACACTTAGTAAAGCCTAACTGCAGTGGTCAGCTGCTGCTGAAACTGCTCCTGACTATCAGTTTCAGTCAAAGCCATTGCAAGCAATAGGAGCAATAGGTACTTCCTAACTCTTTTGATGCTCACAAAAGCTCAAGTAGCCTCTCAGAAGAGGTCAGTCATTTTTGGCCCAAGCTTACTCCTGTAAGACAGGTATAGACCCTTAAAACCGTGTTTCTTGCTCAGTAAGAAAAGCATTGGATTAAGCTGACCTCAATGAATGAAACAAATGCTTCATGTGTGGGGGAAGGAGAAATGGAATTACTGAAGCACCAGAAAGTGACATTGTGCTGAGCACAGGCACATCTTGCTAAGTACACCGGCCAAGTCATACAATCTTTGTTCACGTAAAACTACCACAGATTCCAAAAGAAACTGACTACATAATTTCTCTCACTATGAATAATTCTACTAAATGAATATATTTAACGCACATGAATATTTATCACCTCTAGCTTATAAAGTATTTCTTGTACTGAAATCATTGTGAGACAAACAATATTCTGCATTTAAAAGTCTTTCCCTAATCTCTGTGTCTGTCTGTTGTTGGAGAATTCTGTGACAATTTTAGTGAGCTTGACACTAACATCTGCAGTGGGGTACAGATATGGGAAGAAAACAAATGGCATCAAACTGCTTACACGTTTCTGCTGACATTAACAAAGTCAGTGCCTTTCATCTTGTCCCCGCACCAGTAAACTAACAGTGCTGAACACGGCTGTAGCGGTTGCATGAAGTACAATAGTGGGACATTTTAACTCTCATCTTCCAGTTCAAAATTCACCAAAACACTTACGTTATTGCTTTATAAAAGACATAGAAATTACAGCGTTCTTGCCATAAAATATCCCATAGAACTTTGAGATTAGGGAGAAAAAGAGGTCATTGTTTTATTATCTATTTCAAGGGAATGCACAATATTTTTGTAGTATATTTTTAACACAAAAGAAAGAAACTGAAAAAAGTAATAGAAAATAAAGTGCAGTCATCCTAGGTATGTTTCTTAAAATACATTGTCTTGCTCCCTCTTTGTTTTACCTGTCACCTCAACCTTTAATGCCATTTAACTCTGTGGTGCCTCTTGCTTTTTGATTTTGATGTTTGTTTTCCTCACAATACAGTCTAAACTCTTGTCAGCCCCCTTCAGGTACTGGAAGGCTGGGACAAGATCTTCCCATAAACTGCTCTGAATCAAAAGTAGTGTGTAATAAAGTAAAATGCAAAAGCCATGCACATAAGCAAAAGCAAACAAGAAAGGTCATTCTCCATGTCCCATCACCAGAAGGTGTTTAGCCTCCACTCTAGGAAGTGAGGCCCAATACACGTAATGGTTGCTTCAGACAACAAACTGCTATCAATCAATAGTCCCCCGTCCCTCCCACACCTTATTCCTTCTTTCCTCTCAGTTTTATATCTGAGCTGACATCACATGGCATGGAATATCCCTTTTGCCATTTTGGATGAGCTGGCCCAAATTGATGGAGGTGGCTTATATCATAAAAAAGTTCAGCAATATTTATGGGTGGGATATGTGCTCTCCTAAACGGTTCTCTCTGTTTGCTAAGCATGTGCTAGCATTAGATTAAGCACTCTTCATGCTTCCACATTCACTGCCAGTGTAGAGCAAAGATGATGACAAAAGAACACCTCTCTTATGAGGAAAGCCTGAGGGAGCTGAGGAGGAGGCTGAGGGGTGACCTCATTCTTGTCTATAAATATGTGAGAGATGGGTGTCAGGAAGACAGAAAGAAGGCTCTTCTCAGTGTCATCTGGTGATAGGACAAGGGACAATGGGTACAAACTGGAACAGAGGAGGTTCTATATCAATATCAGCAGGAACTTATTCCCAGTGAGGATAACGGAGCATTGGAACAGGCTGCCAAGGGGGGGTGTGGAGTCTTTCTCTGGAGATGTTCAGGACACCCCTAGCTATGTTCCTGAGCATCTTGGTCTAGGTGATCCTGCTGTAGCAGGGGGATTGGACTGGATGATCTTTCAAGGTCTCTCCCAATTAGTAATGATTCTATGATTGCCTGTTTATTTTAAAATATTAAAGTTTTCAAATTAAATAATTAAAATAATCTGATTGTCTTTTTAGCATTTGTAAATTGTCATTGCAGATGGAATTAAATAAATAATTCTATCTGCTCCCTAACCCACAGTTTTATTTCTATGTTTGTCAACTGTGTTGTTCAATTTCCTCAACAGTATTTAGATTTTCTGTCACATTCAATTTCTGGAAAAAGGTCATAGAAGAGCAAATGCTAAGTGGAACAATTTGCAGAAGGCTAGTGTCAAGTTGCTAATGCCTTCCAGATTAGTCATAACCATAGAGGTTCTAGCAGAAATTCATGTTACGACATCCATCTGAAAGAGACTTGTAATTTCGCTTCCTTAATCATATCTTTGCTATCTTTCTATCTTCTGCCTCCTTTGTTTAATAAATACCCTCCTTTCCTCCATGTAGTCTGTCAGAAATGTTTTCTCAGTGAAAATGTAGTGGGATGACAGGGAATAACAATTGTTTAAATCTAGAAAAACCTTCTCTGTATCTTCTAGCGCACAGCCTGTTAAGGTGAGTTACTTCTAACATTGCAATGTGATGAATTTCACGCTCCCACCTATCTTTCAACCAACTCCTGGAATTTTGTTGTAGGCAAACCTCAGATGAGCGACTCTTTCTGACAAATATCATTGGAATAAATGAGGCTGCAGTTGTCTAGAACTGCAAATGTTTCCTTACAATTTGTCTTAGTACACCAGTCAACCCTTTCTCACCACTTTGAGCTTCATTCTAAACAACGAACACTTTCCCAGCTGACAAATAGATCTGCTTCAATTCCCACTTTGTCCCTTGAGAATCATTAATGGGTATTACTAGCATAACCGAGTGCCAAAGAAGCAAAGGTGTTTGCTTTTTTTTTTGGTTAATGTACTTTTCTTTAAAAATAAAGCAACAAAACACATATATTTCCTCTAATTTTGGAGCAGTAATGTGAATGGTATTGGATGCCTGGTCCTTTGTCTTTATGGATATTGGTTCTTTGGGTTTTTTTTAAATTTGAACATCTATACTCTGTATGGGCTTTAAAAATTTAGCACCATTTACTCCACCGTTAAAAGGCTACGTCCTGCAATACTTTACAAAAATTACTTCTGTGTATATACTCTACTGCTCGTGTTCACTGAACCTTGACAAAAACTATTTACTTGCTAGGCTGACTTCATTTGTGCATTGGAATATGTGAGTCTGTGTAGGTATTGGGAGAAATCTTATTAAGAGACCGCATCTGGAATACTGTGTTCACTTCTGGGCCACTCAGTTCAAAAAGGACACAGAGCTGCTGGAGGGTGTCCAGCATAGAGCAACAAAGATGATGAAGTAAGTTCAGCACTTTTCTTATGAGGAAAGGGTGAGGGAGCTGGGTCTCTTGAGCTTGGAGAAGAGGAGGCTGAGGGGTGACCTCATTCATGTCTATAAATGTGTGGGGGGTGGGTGTCAGGAGGATGGAGCCAGGCTCTTCTCAAGGTCATCTGGGGATAGGACAAGGGACAGTGGATGCAAGCTGCAACAGAGAAGGTTCCATATAAATATCAGAAGGAACACCTTCATAGTGAGGGTACCGGAGCATTGGAACAGGCTGCCCAGGGGGGTTGTGGAGTCTCCTCTGGAGATGTTCCAGACACGCCTGGATGTGTTCCTGTGCAGCTTGGTCTAGGTGATCCTACTGTGGCAGGCGGATTGGACTAGACGATCTTTCAAGGTCCCTTCTGATCCCTAATGATTAAGACCTAAGTACCAATGCAATACAGCTAGGCAGACTGGTTGAATTTCAGCATCCAAAGCAAAGTACACAATTAGTTTCAAATGCTGAACTTCACATACCACAGAAGTAGCTGTACATTAAAAACCACAATAAAAAATCCTAGTGAGTTTTGCATTCGTAATGAATAGACTTAAAAAATTCCATGAACAAAAGCTATTCTGTTACACTCATTTGCAAAGGATATAATTAGCTGTTCTTTCAGTTTCTTGGATGAAGATGGCACATACGAAAAATAATAGGTTGTCAATACCCAAAAGGACTAGAAGTATAATTCAAACAAAGGAATACATTTAGGACAACAACAACAAATTCAACAGAATATCTGTAGTATTTTAGAAGATGCTTCACCAGGAAGGATGTACTTGGAATGCACATGATATGTGACATTCCTGCTTTGCTTATTTTAGCCCTTATCTTCTAAAAATGTCTACAATAACAGTAGCATTTTGTTAATTCATTTGGTGCAGTTTTAGGGGTACAAACTTGTTACAGTGAAAATTTACCTGTAAATTAAAAATTGCAAATTAAAGAATGCAAAACAGGCTGGCAGAAACATTCATAGCCTGGATTCTTTAGAAGTTTACTTGCTGAAATCCATGTCAGCATAAAGGAGTTCTAATTCATGTCATTCTGCGTCCACATCTGTAACAGACAGCAGAACAATTTAGAGCTAAATTAACTCTAAAGACAGAATAAAGATCTATGATTTCTGCCCAGATTTCAACTGCACTTAATATTATTATCTTGTGGATTCATATTCAAGTGCCTATATCAAAAACCATATGATTACAGTTCCTCATTAAAAAGTACATAATTATTAAGGGTAGATGGGACCACTTTAACTTTATAGGACTCATGTGCCATGTGACAAGGGATAGTTGGATATCCCTTCCAATAATCCTATTCACCCGGAAGAATTCCTACAACTTGGAAGAACGTTTTATATAAATATCAGAAGGAACTTCTTTGAGTTCCCTTCCAATCCCTAATGATTCTGTGACTCTACAATTACATTTGTATTTGCACATACATAACTAGCGATTATAAAGCAAGCCTTTGTAATGATCACAACAGAATTAGTCATATAAATGGAATATTTTTTGTGGTTGGTTTTCTTAGTTTATAATATATTGTAGTAGAAAATTTAAAGCAAATGCTTTGAAATTCTGGGGTTTATTTCTTTATTTCACCAGCTGCAGATAGGACCTCCCTTTCAGCACACTGAAGTGCAGGCTCTGAGGTTCTAATGTCCCACTCTCACTTCCATTCACCACATTCCAAAGGCAAGATGGCTGCTAGTGGCATTCCAGGTCAGTGACATCATGCCTGATCTCCGAACAAAGACAAGACTATCCAAGACAGAACAGGAAAACTCCAAACTAGTAGTAGTGTTTTGGTTTTTTTTTTCTTCTCTCTTCAAAATAAATGTTTGTTTGCAGAGATGCTTATTGGACAGGTGGAAGCTAAGAGAGAGCTTCACGTTCCAAGCTGCTTTTCAACAGTTGCCACAGCAACTCATGATTCCTCAGGCCAAGACCTGCCAAATTCAACCTACAACATAATCTAACTGTTGCAAGCCCACTCTAAACCATGTCCTTAAGCTCCATATCTGCATGATTTTAAACATGTCCACAGGCAAGTCAACCTCCTCCCTGGGCAGCATGTTCCAAGGTCTGACCACACTTTCAATGAAGAAATTTTCCCCTATGTCTAAACTTCCCCTGAGAGTTTAGAGGCCACTTCTTCTTGTCCTACCACTTGTTACTTGTGACAAGAGACCCAACACCCACCACTCTACAACCTCTTTTCAGGTAGTTGTAGGCAAGAATAACGTCTCCCTCAGCCACCTTCTCTGCAGACTAAATAGCACCAGCTCCCTCAGCTGCTTCTCATAAGGCTTGTTTGACAGACCCTTCACCAATCTTGTCCTTCTCTGGACCCACTCCAGCACCTGTACTTTTTTTTCTTGTACTAAGCTGCCCAAAACTCAACACAAGAAAAGAGCTTTGTGTTGTGCAGTCATGTGCTGACATTTTTATGTGAACATCGAAGGACCTGCTGCTACTGACCTGAATGATCAATTGAGACAACTATTAAATATTGTATAACCAATTTTTTTTCAGTAGCTGAAGGCTCTACTCCCTTATGTTGGGTACTATGAATAGAACCAAAAGGATTCCTTACAAATACGTCTATATTATACTGGAAAATGTAATCATATGACAAGTGTTATGAAACTAAATCATCTGCAGATACACTTCTGCAACAGCTAAGATACATTGCATATTTTACCACTGAGAAAAATTGCTATAAATAGAAAGGCAAACTCCTTTCTCAGGATGCATAAGATCAGTTCTGTATCAAAAGAAAAAAAAAAAACAGAAAAAGATTTTCATCGTTTAAACTTTAACAAAAAAAAACTCATTTATGCTTTCATACAAGATCACGAAATATGAGTTAGTGCAAAGGCAATCAATTTAGACAGCTCATTAATCTTTCTCACGCAAATATTGTGATCCCTCTATCTTTCCTCAACAATTTTCATGTCTATGATTTTAGAATCAAAGAAATGATAACTAGTTTCCATGACAGCTTGAGACACAATGTGTTCTGCAACATGATGAACAATTAAATTGTGATTTCATTTCCCTTATTATTTTATGGTAACATAACATTAAGAAAATAAATATGTTCTTATTGTGCTATGTGGGCGAAGTTCTTTCCTGCCTTAGCACCACATTCAGGCATTTGTTGAAACTAGTCAGATTTTGACTAGTCTAAATGATCTGTACTCACACAGCATACTTTCACAGAACCTAAAATTATCTCTCCACAGCTCTCATTTTGTAATGATGTCCAAATTGGCTCTCATGGAGTTATCTTGTATAGGAGAAGCAATGCAACTGCAGCTCTCCTTCCAGGTTACAATAAGAGACAGTTAAAGTTGCCCCAGGATTTGAGTCATCTTGCTCAGAATTTGCTAGGTTGGGTATTTCTAAGTAGCCTTACTTTGCTAAATGCTCTGCTGGAAGCGTTGCCTTTACTTCCTGTAGACTTTGGACTATAATCTCAACACCAAGTAGCAAGGAAATGCATACTGATGATAAAAGTCACACACAAACTCATTTTTCATTGTATTTCAAACACACTGAGCACTGACAATGTGTTACTATTGTAAGGATCAAGTTCCTCGTTGAATTTGTAAAGCTAGGAAGTGCATCTGTAATTATTGTAGAGATGTTTGTAAGGGTTGTGGGGAGCATTTGCTTTCAGATGTGCTCACATTTTTTCACTGAGAAATAATACAAGTAAATGAAATATCTTCTGACATTGTGGTTTCTGGTCATTGACTCCCTTCTCTTACTGAGACAGAGGAACTTCAAAGGGAGTCTGGCTCCTTTTTCTTGATACTCTCCTATGAGATAGTTGAGGACAGCAGTAAGATGTCTTAACCTTACTCTCTTAAGATCAAATAGATTTACCCAACATCTCCTTGTATATCATATGATTCATCCCATCTTAGTCCGTTGGCCCTCTGCTGGACTTACTGAAATAGCTGTACATGATAGCACACACAGACCATAACTGGGCTTTCACTTCAGGGCACATTTTTGACTCACAGGCAACTTGCCCTCGGAGACCACTACTATTTTGCACTTTGTGAGGATTCTCCATTCCCAACTCCGCTCCTTCTTCTTCCAAGCAGATTTCCAGCTATTCTAACCACTCTCCTTTTGAGATTCTACATGTGGTTATTCCACCCGGGTGCAGACATTACTTTTCCTTGGCTGAACTTCCAGATCATAGAAGCATCAGGGATCGGAAGGGACCTGTCAGTCCACTTCTCCAATCTGTAGAGGTCCTTCTGCATAAGCCTGCTCTCCAGAGTGTCAGATATTCTTCTTCAGCTTGCTATCATCTGCAAAAATGCTGAGAAGATGCTCTAACTCTACTGGAACAAAAATGAGCTGCAAATGTTTTCAGTAGCCCCACCATAAAATGAAGTTGACATAAGGACATAGAAAACCAGTAGAAAATACTGCATCTTCAAGTTTTAATTTAAAAATGAAAAGGGTTTTCAGTTCTATATTTGCATTTTCTCCAGGAGAAGATACTGAAGGTACAACTGCTATCAGACTGCTAACTTTGTTAACCGTGAGATACAAAGTATTCTTGTGTCTGCTGCACCACTGACGATGTGAACTCTATATTTACTCTATATGAACTATAACTTTTACAAGCTATTCTCAGGTCAAGAACTATAAAAGGCAGTCACTGAGCAATAAACATGATGAATGCTCTGTCCTATAATCTTTTTAGCTGTAATTAATTTCACCAGCTTATTCCATAAGGAAAACTGTGAAAGTAATCAGTGCTGTTCAAAATCTTGTAAAACACAACTGCTCTGTAAAGAAAGGTCAGATAATTTTCACACACAGTCATATCTGCTCATCTCAGGTGTTGAATTTGTATGTTAGTACACAAAACGATTATAGCTTATTATCCACTTTCTTCCCAGCTTGCTATTCTTGAGCAGTTTGGATGAAATAGCTAACATATGCCACAGCAAGTATTGCAGGAAACAGTGTCACATAAAGCTACCTCTAGCTACTATAAAGATGTCATATGGAGTTTTCATGTGCACATGAAGTGAACCTACTTAGATATTCAGTACTCCCAACAAGATGAGTCAAACATACTATAAACTGCAATGAGCATAAACACATTACAATTCTGTTTATTCATTTTTTTACCAACAGGGTTCATTAGGCAGCACCAATGAAAGAGGAAGCCTAAATCTGATTGTATGTACTGAACAAGAGCTGAAAAGGACAGGTTGTTCCAGACCCACCTGGATGTGTTCCTGTGCAACTAGGTGTAGGTGTCCTGCTGTGGCAGGGGGATTGGACTGGATGATCTTTTGAGGTCCCTTCCGATCCCTAATCATTCTATGATTCTATGACCTCTGCTGTGAATAACTAGAGATATACAGACTCATAGAATTATGTCATCATTATTATAACAGTATTATGTCATCATTACTTCTGGGTTTTTTTTTTAGAAGAAACCTATAAAATCAGCAAAATTCTTTGGAAGCAATGCAACATCACAGTTTTGGTTAAAATATTCTGCATTGATCTACTGAATGATTCCTTCAAATTGCAAGTAATCTTTTATAGAGATTTGTTTTATTGAGATCTTTGATGAATCAAGAGAGGAATAGCATTGAGGGTTTTTGTAATACAACCATTGCCCTAGTTTTGTTTGCATAAATCATGTGGTCTGAAAATATGAACTTCAGAGGTAGAAAGTAATCACCAGAACTCAAAATCCATGTAGCAAAAGTGATTAAGCAGTCAAAAGAGTCCAAAACAAATGGAAAATTAAAATTGTTCTTATTCTCCCATTAATTTCTTCTTTAACCTAGCAATGCTAAAATTGCTCTAGTAGCATAGCTTCTTGTATATTCCCTTTTACAGAAATCAGCTCCAATTCATAAAAATGATATTAGGTGTTTTCTGAACACTGGAGTATCATAAGGTGAAGATAAAGGTACAGAAAAGATAATAATAACTGGTATGGATTGTCCAGCACTCTTAGCACCTCAAGAATTTTTCTGCATGGCAATTATTTGTTAAACTGTAGTGAGTAAATTTAGATTACTATATTACTATAGATTACTAGATTACTAGATTACATCCTTTATAGCAAAGGAATTCAGGGATTATTTTATCATAGAGGTTTTCTTTGGCCAGTAACTGTCAGTCAATAACTGCAACATTTTAAAAAAACAAAGATTCTGACAATGCTTCTCTTCCCCTGAAGCAGTAAGTTTAGCTTTTGTAAATAAGAATAATCAATGGCAATTACCAATAGCTTACTTCCTTGTATTGTTCAAAAATACTATACAGAGATCTATCATAAAGCACCATTGATTAAAATGCCAATGAACAACACATTGTGGGACAACGTGTAACACACAGCAGGCCAAACTGTTGTCTCAGCTATGTCTTAACTTCATCAGAGAAGTTAATATGACTTGCATGGACATGTCAGGAAAGAGATTTGGGCCTTGAGTACTCGGAGACACAGTAGTTTGACATTTATGAATGAGCTCTGAACATAAACTTGTTACATCCTTTTATGTTTATTCTAACAAAAAATACACATCAAAGCAAAAAAATACCCAGAGAGAAATCAGTTTGGTTTGCTGCCACAGAATGTGTAAGGAGCTTTACAAGTTTAGGAATGAAAAACACCTTTATCTCGTATTTGTAGCTCCCTGCATTATATATCATTCAAAAGTCCTTGGACTGATAGTATCAAAAGATGAGCTGCTGGAGGGTGTCCAGCATAGAGCAACAAAGATAATGAAGGAAGTGGAACACCTCCCTTATGAGGAAAGGCTGAGGGAGCTGGGAGGAGAGGAGGCTGAGGGGTGACCTCATGAATGTCTATAAATATGTGAGGTGTCAGGATGGAGCCAGGCTCTTCTCAAGGTCATCTGGCGATAGGAGAAGGGGCAATGGTTGCAAGCTGGAACAGAGGAGGTTCCATATCAATATCAGAAGGAACGTCTTCACCGTAAGGGTGAAGGAGCATTGGAGCAGGCTGCCCAGGAGGGTGGTAGAGTCTCCTTCTCTGGAGACATTCAAGATTCACCTGGATGTGTCCCTATGTGACTTTTATATCTAAAAGTTGAAATGGTAGTGATTATTGAAATGGTAGTGATTTCTATATGTTTTGTGAAAAAAAGGAAAACATATATTCTGACAAATTTAATAGTAAAACTAGGTAATAAGGGTTTTAAGTCAGATGTTCAGCATAGGTGCAATTCTCCTAAGCTCTTCATGCAGAGTAAGCAAAACCAGTTTAAGTCAGGATCTGGGAATACCAACATAAGATACTCATACCTGGCTCACATTACTTATTGTGGGATGATAACAGAGAATGGAAAGATGCACCAGAGCCTGGTTTCATTATAGTTTGAGCAATATCAAGATTAATGGAGAATGTTTGAGAACTTTATTGGTGCAAATTGTGCCTGGAACTCACTTGACAGCAATGCATCTTCTACACTGTTCAGCCTCTGTTCCAGTGCAGAAAAGTCACCTGCACTGCTAATAGACAGAAAGGAAGTATGCTCTCTGCAGATGATGATGTTTTAGCTTGATGCTTAGATAGTAGTAAAAACAACTAGCATTTTAAGCTATTAAAAATACTCTGAAATAAAGCAAAAATCTAAAAACCTTGAAGTAACAAATGCTGGAGTGTGGTTTAAGGAGGGAAAACAAACCCACCACAACACCTATTTGTTGGCAAATCAGTTTGTAACAGCTTTCTGATAGAAACTAGTCATCTGACCCTTCATAGCAGAGTGTTTTCCCTGTGAAAATATCAGAAATCATACCATATTGTAATGACTTTGGAGGTAAAACAGCGTGCGTAGGTGGTTCTACACTACAGTTACTGAAATAACATAGAAAGTAGTAGCATTTGGGCTGTTTGTGTTCCACGCCTGTCTAAAATACATGCACATAGGCAACTGCATGAAGAATAAATAACCTTGTAGTACAAAGTGACCAATCCTCAGCCACCCCACCTGCCTCTGAAACCTTAACAGAATCCCTTTGCAGACAAGTAATTTATTGCAAAAATTATAGCCTACAAGATTTTTCAGCAGTCTTGCTGATACACAGAAGACTGCTACACATGAATTACAACACTTACACATACATTTTCTCATGTGGCAAAGCAAAGATAGATATAAAGCTGGATAGCTGACAGCTTTACATTTAAAAACAAAGCCAAGTACTCTCTAGCATTCAGTTTAAACTCATTCTTACTTCAGATTATTTGCATGTTTCTACAAGATCAGCTTTTCAGTATTCTTACATTTCCTTCCCTTACCTGAGTTTCTAGTTACATATTTTTCCAACAGAATGGAAATAAAGAGGCAAAAAGTTAAAGACATTCACTAGTGTTCTGACAACAAACAGGAAAAATCCTATTCACCATTTCTCTTGCAGGTTAGTGACAGTGAGGAGGTATTCAAGAGGTCCACATGGGAGAGAAGGTAGACACTAATGTTACCTCTGTCTTATCAGACACACTCTATCAAAACTGAAACACATGAAACAAAAGGAACATTAGTAAGTCTTCCTGGATGATTTGGGTTATATAACAGACTTAAAAACTCTAGTAAAGTACATTCAATTATCAGTCACTTGGCAGAAAAAGACCATGTACATATGAACCAGTGCTGCAACTAGATCTCTGTGCTACTGCTGAGCTTCTAATTGTACCAGAACTATCTTGCTTTGCTCTCTATAGAATCATTAGGGATTGGAAGAAACCTCAAAAGATCATCTAGTCCAATCGCCCTGCCACAGCAGGATTACATAGACCAAGTCACACAGAAACACATCCAAGCAGGTCTTGAACGTCTTCATAGAAGGAGATTCCACAACTCCCCTGGGCAGCCTGGTCCAATGCTCCATCACATGCTGATTCAGAAGCCACTCCCTTGAGTTTTGTTTGCTTTAAGAGCTTAGTTTCCTATCCTTGCAAATTGGCTGAAGTTGAACTCTAGATCACAGTCTCTTTATTCATTGACATTACTGTTCTGCAGTTAAAAAAACCCACAACCCCACAACAAAAAACCTGCATAAGGTGAGGGTTCAATTACAGAGGGCAGTTGCCTTGTCCCAGAGGGTAGAGAAACCTACAAACTGTGAATCAGAGTTACAATATGCCTCCAATTTCTCTTCATCTATAAAATCATTGACGTATGCCCCCCTATACCACCCCTATACTTAATTATATACTAAGGCATGTATAATTAATTCATTATACATGCTCTGATACAGCTGCACTGGCTGTAACTCAGGGAGGGGAAAAGCTGAGCCTACCACCTGTGCAGGAGGGAAAATAATAGCTCTATTGAGGCTGCCTTTGCTTTCCTTTGCTGTACTGCTCTTAGCTTATTCCTTGACAAAGAAAAAAAAAAGAAGTTGGTAAGTAAGTACTTTTGCCAGGAGTTGTTCTTTATTTTACTGGACTCGAGCTCAGACTTTTTGTTTGAAAACTATGTCTAGATGTAAAACTAGTTTGTGTATCAGGATATACATTTTCTCTCAAGGGGATGCCCAACACTCTGTTAAGACAGTGTATAATGGAGAGGGTAGGGGGCAGATCACAGGCCAGATTGTTAGCTGGTATGAAAGAGGTGTTAATGCCATTGACTTTAACAGGGCTACGTCAATATCCACCAGCTTAAGAGTCTCTGTATCACAGCTCATAGACTACTCATGGCTTGCAAATCCTTTGTATTCAGTCCACAAAGGGACTTTTTAATTGTGGCTATACTTGACAGAATCATAAAAATGTACTATTATCAGTTTACCCAGTGATTCCCTAGCATTCTTAAGGATTAACTTCAGAAGCACACAGAATTGTGAGAAATCCTTCTCAGCCAAATCCAAGTTGCATTCAGAGGTGACCATTGGAAACTTTCATTGAAGCATTTATGTTGTGATAAGTCACTTTGAACCCGTACTGCCTCAAATTATAAGCAAAGAGATTTAGCTGTGAAAATCCCAATTTTGGGTCAATTAAGAAAATATGCAATTTTTTTTAAGTCACTTTATGTAATATATCGCCTTGGAATTGTTAGATAAAAGCAGCAACATAGTTCATGAAAATTTTGTAATGCTGTTCTGAGGCTGATGTCTTCTCTTTAAGAGTTCCAGCATAACAAAACGTTGGGGATTTGTCTGTTACATGCTAACTGTGAAGTGCCATGAAGCATAGAAAATATCTAATGAAGGTACTTCTGTGGAATGGAGATTTCCACTGATTATTTGCGAGAGGAAAGATTGGTTAGGAATTGGTCTCTAGACATTAATAGAAAAAACTCAGGTTAAAGTGGCTTCTCAAGCTTGAACCCATGTCATGTTTCCTTATTCTTCCTAAAGCATAGTATTCTTGTTAATAAAGGCATAGCAGAGATCTGCACAGTTCCCAGCACAAGTCCTTGTTCCCCTCGAGATTATAAGTCTAAATAATAATAAAAATGAAAGAATGCTTTTCTTTTATTATTAGTTGTGGGGTTTTGTGACTAAAAGCCTTCAGTATAAAAGCTTTATCCTAGACCCCTCCAGCCCCAAGCTTTAAAAAAAACAGTCTCTTTCTGCATATGTGAAGACTAGAGAACATCTGGGCTTCTGAGAAATTATTAAATATTGTGCAAGCTGAAAACATCCAAACTGTTTGTGTTGGAATAACTTTTCCCCAAGAGGTGGGTACACTTTGGCAGTTGGTGAAATGATCCCCAGATAGCTGTCACTCCCAATGCTGTTGAAATATTAAACTAATAAGTACCAATTTCTGGCTCCAGAACATACACATGTCAGGTTCTGACATCAGTGGGGAACAGATAATCTTCTGAAGGCAGAATGAGTCAATATTTTTGTTGAACTCTCCTGAATTTGCACAGATTTCTTGGGTGGTATGGGAAAAAAGAAATAGAATGGCAAAGCTTTACTGGTTTTCACAAAATGTTATCTTGCAGACAAAGTCCCCAGTGCTCAAATTTGGAGTGAAAATGCAGCAAAATAATCCTAATTTTTTTCCCTATTATTCTTTGTTTGTAGATGACAGATACTCATATCAATTGAGCCAATTTATGAAGATAGTAAAAATTAGTGCTTTTAAAAATACTTTGCTCTTAACATAAACTATAATTTGGAAACATCTGGCTGGAAACTCCAATTTTAGCATAGAATTTCTTAAAATCTTGTTGCTTAATGAAAACCCTTCTTTTTTTTCTGGCACATTTATGCTGTGTTCTCTCCTACCAGCAGAAAACATCAGATAATTTGGTATTTAGAGAAAGAAAGTACAATCAGTTAAACAAAACAAGACAGTTGTACATTAACATGAACATAAGATTGCTCAACAGTTTATAATTTTACCACTCTAGTCCGTTTCACTTTGATGAACTATACAGGTACAAGAGTTATGAAAACTCTCTGAAGTAAACCCTAAATTTGGATCATCTGTTTAAATTGCTTCTTTACTACAACACAGAATCATTAGGGATTGGAAGGGAGGTCCAAAGATCATCTAGTCCTATGTACCCGCCACAGCAGGATCACCCAGACCAAGTCGCACAGGAACACATCCAGGCAGGTCTAGAATGTCTCCAGAGAAGGAGACTCCACAACCCTCCTGGGCAGCCTGTTTCAATGCTCCCTCACCCTTACTGTGAAGAAGGTCCTTTTGATATTTATACAGAACCTCCTCTGTTCCAGCTGACACCCATTGCCCCTTGTCCTATCACCAGATGACCTTGAGAAGAGCCTGGTACCATACTTCTAATGCACACCCTCACATATTTATAGACATTAATGCATACATTTAATTCTTTATGATCAAACAATAATACCTATCTCAAGTTAAAAACTTAAATAAGCTCACTCAGAATGAAGTCAGACTATTCCCAACACTTACCTAAGAATAGATGCAAAGAATTGACAATTCTCATGTAGGAAAAACCTTTTCAATGGAAAATGAAATGCTATTCCATTCTACCCTTCAATGAAACTGCTTGAAAAAGAAAGTTAACTGTGGTGACAAATTAATTGCATTTTTGTACTTCTTCATGCAATTCCAGGACTGACAGAAACATCAAAACTTGTTTGAACATGTAAATGCAAATATTACATGTTACAGTACACATAAATCAAACCAACTGATTTTTCAGTGGTATTCAAAATTAAGGAACATTTAATGAAATTTCATAGTGTGCAACAGAGTATCTGCACAGCAAAAAGTAGTCTGTGAACACTGGCACGACTTTAGGGAATTTATAACAGAAAAAACATTCAAGAAAACACAGAGAACAGTTGGTGTTTGAAACATTTTTTACCTTTCTGTGATAAAAATATTCCTGACCAGGTGTATTTCATAGCTATATCTGGTTTTTATCATATCTCAGATGATGCGAGACACTGAGCCAAATTACTTCTACAGCTATACTTGTGCAACTGCACATGTGTCCTCATCATCTTTCCAATTTACTTCACAGGTGAGGGTTTTAAGAGGCTTTCTAGCCCAGTTTAGAAATCAGCTATTCATCAATTTGTAATTTACTGGGTAGGTGCGGCTAGGCGGATACATGTAGAAGGACACCATTCCAGAATGCACTGCATTACAAATATGACCTCAACATTCATGGTATCTGCCCCCTTGTAAACGACTCGGTTCATTTACTTCTGCACCAAAGACGTATCTATTTTTTTAAGAAAGACTTCTTTTCCTCTTATTAAACCTTGCTTGCCTTTTGAGCTAACACCATTGCTTAAGTGGAATTTTTTTTTGCCAGAGGCTCCAATTTTTCTCCCTCATGTGAAAAGTCCAAATGTTTTTTTGCGACTTCTGCTTTCTTTCAGTTAATCTTCCTCAAGTGCAAGTTTGCAGGCCCTGAGGCAAATAATGTCCTTATTTAATGTTAGCTACTTGATTAAATGGAACAGGTTTTGCTGTTCATAAGTGTTTTCAAGAGGGCCACTGGCATGTTATAAGCTCTACTAAACCTTCTTTGTATAAATTTTTGGTGCAAATAATAAATACATGCCTGGAAGGAAAAGAAGCAATATTCTATTTTGATTCTATTCAGACTCTTCACATATTTAGATGTCTAAAACATCTGATACTTATCTTTCAAGGAAGGTCCTTAGGTCATATGAGGAGTCAGACTCAAGCCAAATAATGAACCCGTTGTCCAGCTTCAGCTTTTTTTTTAAATTTTGCTGAACACCTAAACCTCTTAGTTTTCCAGTCTTTCATTTATTTGTTACCAACCATTCTTTTTCTGCTCTGTGCAGTTCTCAAATTGATATTTTCTTTCACAAAGATTATGTTTTACTGGAATGTCTTTTCTGTAAAGGAGATTGTCCCAGTGACCTAGAATGGAATGAGTGCTGTGGCATCTCTTCCCAGCCCATTTTAATTCCTTGCTTCTTCTTACATGAGAATTTTCAGAGGGACTTGCTGGAGAATCACAGAATCATTAGGGATCAGAAGGGACCTTGGAAGATAATCCAGTTCAATCCCCCACCTGCCACAGCAGGATCGCCTAGACCAAGTGGCACAAGAACATATCCAGGCAGGTCTTGAACATCTCCAAAGAAGAAATACTATATTCTCCACATTAACAACCCCTTCTTTTACTAAAGTCTCTTAAGCAAGAATGAACCGCATTACTTATTTTAAGTGTTGTTCCGGTTACCTCTGTCAAGGGGTAAACCCAAGGTTTTAGTTGGTGGCCACAGAGCTCTGTAAGTACATATGCAATCAGAAGTGGGATGGCTAAACAAAAACCACCTAAGTTAGAACCCATTCAGATAGATAGCTCCTGCTTTTGTCTAGCTAGCTGGCTAAGTCTTCTCCTTCCATGAATCACTGAAGAGATGATTCTGAGAGCTTGTGAGAGAGCAGAGGTCCTGCCTCAAAATCATGAAGAGTAACAGTAAATCAGTCTAAATAACTTTCAAACCACAACATTACTGAGCTTTGTGGATGAATTACATCTTTTATGAAACTCAAATTTTTTTCAGATGGAGACTGATAGTGAAGAGACGATAAAGAAGTTTCTTTTGCAAGATTATCTGACTGTTTATACAATCCCTAGGCTTGGTGAACTCATGTATCTTACCATGTCAGAACACAGCACAGACTGATGGATTCAAAGCAGCCATGAGGTTCTACGTAACACAAATTACACACTTAAGCTGTGCTTGTCAGTTAGACATCCCAGTGTAATGGCATGTCTTACGTCAACCACTTCTGAATAGACCATTGTTCTGTGTGATACTTTCCCGAGGGACTTTTATCACAGTTCCAATGTATAGTAACCCGATAAACCTTCATTTAGCACCCATTTATCACTATTTAACTGTTTATCACTATTTGCCTACCATCAAAATGGATTTTTTTGTGCTGATGGAGTACTCGGCCATCATTAAAGTGGATTAACCAGGTGTTTTTGTTACAAAATAGTCTGCATCCCACAGTCTTGCTAATCCTTGCTAAAAGAAGTTTCATCATATGCAAGTCTAGCTGTTCATACATGATAAGATTTCTAAGTGCATAAAAGCATATAAACAAACCAATTCTTTGATAGAAGTATGTGTAAGGTGTTAACATTATTGTTAGATAAAGCTTTAATTAAACTATCTATATTTCTTTCAGGACAGTAAGAAAATACCTTCTTAGAATCATTCGTAACAAATTCAGTCCAGTTATTTTATGGAGGGGGGGAAAATCAGTGTTTCAGGTTAAATCTTTTACTGTTAATGCTATGTAAATCTAAACCATAAAATCCTTACTATTTAACACAGTATATAGCTAAAAAGACAAGAAAACTAGTTGAGTGAGAAAATGGAGTTCAAAAATTCAAACTATAGAAAATCTCAGCCAACAATAGAGTATTAAAAGTAAAACTTGATGTTTCAAATTCTTTTGCTTACACATACATAACTGCTTATACATAAATATAATATATATGTATATAAATATGGTTAATCTGCTTGTTTTGTGTTTGGTTGGTTGGCTTTAAAGTTCTCCACTGCTTACAGGTACCTTCTGTAGATTCTGCTAGATTGTGTCAACTGGACATGGCATGCAGGGACCAGTACTTTAATCTATGCAACATCTGGATTTCACTAAGACTATAAGGATCTTTACAATTAAAAACACAATAATCCTTACCAAACTTAAGGCAGATGGATCTGTATTTGTAGGGGAGTCACAGTGAGGTCAGTGAGGATAGGAAGGACACAAGACATTGCTTAAGACAAATCCAGTAAAAAAAAATCTGTCTTCTGTTTCCAGAGAACATGAAGCACGGGTTATATAAAGAACACATCCATTGTACTTTGATGCCTCTACTAATGTAGGCTACTACTGTCAGTTGTACAATTTTCTGAAGCATATCTATTCAAGGAGACAAAAATCATGTTTATCTTACCATTATAAAACTCCATGGAGTTACTTAAGCTATAAGTATATCTGTCATAAGGCATATAAATAACAGATACAAGCTGGAATATAGAGGTTNAAAAAATATTTTAGTTATTGGCTTTTTAAATTGCAGTTGGAACCACAACTTTCAAGACTTTTAAAATTCTTTCAGAATGGAAAAATAAATTAGAAATAGCAAATTGTAGATTGTGATCTAAATCATAACAGGAAAGAGCTATTTTCAGTATCCATGATGTAAGTGCTTACTAATATAACCATGCAGCTGGGGGCAAGGATATGAAAGAGGGGATTAAATAAACTGCATTTCCAAGACAGCAACTTGGTTGTGATTCATAGCTATATTATTTTCTGATCTCAACAAGCTAATGAGAGCCTTTTTTTTCAGTTTTGGTGGTTGAGGTTAGCAGTAAATTGTCTGAAAGTTACTATTCTGCTTACCCTATTTTGTGTAACCTAAACTATGTTTTGTGGCTGTATTTAAAAGCTAACAATGGTTTGTAATTGTACATTTGCCAGATTTTATCCATGATTGGCATCTCCTCCCATCCTCTGTCACTGATCAGATACTGCATAGGATCTTCATTCTAGTATATGTGGCAAAAATTATTCAAGTACCTGCTCAGTCAATTAGAGCTCTCTCTCTCTCTCTCTCTCCAGGTAGTAATTTCATCTAGTGACATACTTAAACTGGGTATCTATTTCAGTTTTTCTTAATGCAGAATTCTATAACTATTTTACTTAATATATCGTGTTGGAATCAGTATCAGTCACTAATAGAATAGTCACATGTTACAATAGTAAATACAAGAGCAGCTGTAGGAATTAAACTGGGCCAATTTAGAAGCAAATGAACAGTAGGTATTTGTCTTGGGAAATTCTATTCATTTCCACTGGGAGCAGAGGGTGGAAAACAACAAAATCCTCTTCTTTTATTTTTTGAGCTCGAAAGTCTTCAAGGATCACATTCCAGGTGATAGTTCCTACGTTATCCAGAATATGTGCAGTGTCTGAAGCAATATATGCAAAGTGCTGATGATCTTTATGTCCCTCAGTATTTCAGGTCTAGTGTCTAACTATAAAGTGCATAAAAATCATGAGTGGTTTATGAGAGAAAGAACCATATTAATTCATAAACAATAATCTGTGACAGTTGGGGATTTTGACTGTCTGCATAGGTAGATTGTGAAATGAGTTATCAGGAATTTTAAAAAGTTTTCATTTGGTTGATTTAGGATTTTCCCCAAATATATTGTATATGTGGTGCTAATAAATAAAGCCATCGTGTTCAGAACAAATCCTGCTGGTTTTATTCTTACAACACGTGCCTTATACGTAACTGATTCCCCTGAACATATGAATGTTTGTTCTTATTTGCTATATAGTGATGAAAATCCCTTTGGTAAAAATTTACCTTCACAAATACAAAAGCCATGTACAGATGGGTAGTGCTTACAATCAACTTAAAGTATAGGTTAGAAATAACAAGAAGATGGTAAAAAAAGGTTGTGCCTGTGTACACAGAGTATGTCATCACACAGGTGAAATGTATTCATTTGTCAAAGCAAGGTGAATCACATGTTTACACGACCCATGAGCTTGTAAGGAGGATTACCTTGACATCCATTGCTTACAAGTTAGAATAGAGATGAATGACCGTTATCATAATGCATATTTGGTAAAGCTCAGCAGTATCTAATTCTGTTGTCAGTGAAACAGAGTGCTGCCAGCTGATGGTCACGTTGTGGATTTGGCCTGGCCCACCCTTTCCTGAATATGAACTATACACATTTATTTTGTGTAATTTAAATATAATTCTTTAACAGTTCAGAATACAATGTTTGTAATGAATGAGTGCTCTGATATGTTGCAAATCCTTCAATAACATTTTTAGAAGGGAGAAAAGAAATAATTTATCATAACATTGATTCTTTGATGCAGAATTGATTCTTCAGACTCTAAAGACTCTGTTACAGTTATAAAAGAAATTAGCTATTTTTAAACACTGTTTAATAAGTGAGTACATGGATTTTTTTAGGTAACTTCTGAAGTATGACTGCTTTGGTCTTCTAGCTATATTCCTAGAAATCACAGCTTGTAAAGAATCACAAGTTAGTATTCAGTTTGAAAACCTTCAGAGAAAAATTAAAGAATAAGAGTCATCATTTGACTTTAGGGGACATACTATATCCCTTTATGTGTGATTTCTCTATTGCAAAGCTAGACTGAGTTCTCTGTGGGCAAAATGGTAAACCTATATCCAACTCACTTTAGAAACAAATAGATTTATTTGCCTGTTACTTCGAATGCTATCATCTTCTAAAGTGACAGTGGGAAGTCTTGCACTACGACTGAATACTTGACTAATAGTCACAGTATGTGAGTGAATACCTTGAAGACTTATGCAATATCATTTGCAATATAGTTTTCAGAACCACCTTCTAAACCTTCTGAACAGTTCTTTTAATTTCTTATTCCCTTGACCTTGTGTGCAAATGTAAAATTCTCCATTATTTGAACGAAACAAGTCATGACTTAGTGCTGTATAATGGAAGGAAGACAGTTTTCAGTCTGGTTATTTTGTCATGAAATATTAATACAGACGAAAAGCATTGATTGACCTTTATATGCTTTGAAAGTTTTGCCTTTTAAGATGGACTTTGTGTTCATCAAAGCAAAACAGCACTTCTTGCAGTTCAAACACTTTACTGATTGAGAGCAGTTAGAAGTGTAGGTTATAGCAAACAAAAAATGAGAAATCCATGGTCACAGTGTCTAAATGAGGCTTGGCTGAAAACATCCCCATCAAAAGCCTTAAATGCTGCAAATACCTCCAATACTCTTCACAGTTCTGTGACCATTAGATTTATCTTCTGGACAGGTTCTTGGGGTGCTCTGCTTCACTCATTTGTCATATGCGATTGATAATGCAGTTTCTACATAACTCAAGTTATACAAAACCACTGCATTTATTTAACTTTACAACCTGCAGGTATCTGTGTTATTTTCTTTCTGGTTTTGGTTTTTGGGGGTTTTTCTATTAAAATGTCTTACGGAAGTTAGAGAAAAACAAAAGACTGGAGGAAAAAGAAAGTGCTCTTTGAGAAATAAACAAGTCCTAAACTACAAATCAAGGTCACATTCAGAGGTCATCACTGATCAAGACTCCATTAAATGTGTTACCAAGGCTTTGACAGATCTTATGCAGTTAATGGATATTCTTATGCATGAAGGGAAATGAAGTGGCACATCTAACAGTTGAGACACCCACTGGCTTCTTTCAGATAAAGTTCTTCTGTGATCTAATATTCATAACCATGTTAAACTAGAACAAGCAGTATGGGGAGTTTAAAAGGAACGCAACTGAAGTGTCACTTGCAATTTCTGTCATGCTTCTCCAAATATTTTGAGGAAGAACCACAACTCTGAAGTGTGTTTTGCACTGGTTACAGTAATCAATCCAACAAGATAGCAAACTTTGAAAACATGAATGAAGTCAGTATTGGTCACTTTTCTTTAAGGAATGACACAAATAGTGAAATAGAAGACATTTTCCCTGAGACATATATTTTCCTTATTTTTCTTTGTTCTATAAAACACTACTTAGTATTGGTGTTGGGATAAAAAAAATACAAATTCTAAGATTCTTTTAGAGTACAGGTAGTGCCTAAAATCGTAAATGTAAGTGGTGCTCCTGTATGCATTGTCATGTGCAGCTTTAATGTCTACTGTATTTTAAGGCTTATTTTTCATGTGAAGATGGTGTGGCATTTTTTATTCACAGAGTCATAGAATGGTTCAGGTTAGAAGTGACCTTAAAGATAATCTAGTTCCAACCCCTCTGCGATGAGCAGGGACACACTCCACTAGACCAGGGTGCTCAAGGCCTAGCCAATCTACCTCAAACAGTTCCGGGGAGGGGGCAGCCACAGCCTCGCTGGGCAACCTGTTCCAGTGTCTCAGCACCCTCATCATGAATAACTTCTTCCTGACTTCCAGTCTAAACCTACCTTCTTCCAGCTGGAAACCATTCCCCTTGCTCCTACCACNCTTGACCTCCTGGTCACGCTTCACTTGATGCAGCTTAGGATGCAGTTGGCTTTCTGGGTCACAAGCGAACATTGCCAGCTCATGTTGAGGGTTTTGTCAACCAGCACCCCCAAGTCCTTCTCCTCAAGGCTGCTCTAAATCTGTTCCCCACCTAGCCTGTCTTTGTGCCTGGGATTGTCTTGACCCAGGTGCAGGACCTTGCACTTGGCCTTGTTGAATCTCATGAGGTTGGCACTGTCCCACCTCTCAAGTCTTTCCAGGTTGCTCTGGACAGCATCACTTCCCTCCAGCGTGTCCCCCACACCACACAGCTTGGTGTCATTGGCAAACTTGCTTCAATATATTCTGAGATGAATCTTGATGTGATTTTTCTCTATATGCATTTTGAGAGACAAATTGGATTTCTAACTATGTAATTTACACATACACACACATGTATGCTAGATAATTTTGTATCATCTACTTCTCACTGGATATTAACTAAATACATCATTGTTACTTATGAGGTATGAAATATTATCAATGTTGTCTGGTACTTCCAACCATTTATGGATGGTCTGTATGTTTCTGCTCATGACTGTAAAGCAATAATCTTTTGGTCTGACTGCAAATCAATAGATTTGTCAGACACTCATATATTTCCATGTCACTTGCAGATCTTAAAGTAATTCCATGCAAAGTTGCATTCTTTCCAATTGTAAGACCTTTGCTGTGACTTCAGCTCCAGATATTTTTCCTGTCATTATAACACTCTGATATCCCTGGGTTTTTATATTCATATTAGATATGTATTGGGAGTCCAAATACATTCATGAGGCTGATAAAAAAATCCTTCAGGGTTGTTACACAGTATTAGTACTTTTAGCTTTGAAACTGAAGTCTCCTACTTTTCTGCTGAAGGGTTTCATTAAATGTAAAGGCTGCCAGTCCAGTATGTTATCTGGTGGTCTAAATTGACAGAGCATATGCTCCCTCTCTCTTATTGTCCACATGCTTGGTATTGATTCACTTGCTACCAGAAGTCATGCGTTTTCAGTGCTGGCTGGCTAATACAAATGAAAGGAGGATTAAATTACAAAATAGCTCCAAACCACAAGCCGCTTTTCATTGAATTTTTTACCACTCAAGTAAGGTTGGTAAAAAAACAAGTTTGAAATAATGTGTTAGCAAGGTTGTGTTAGACTGTCAAATAGATGTTAAAGTGCCTGAAAAGTGCTCCTACCATTTGAAAATTCCATAAAGTGACTTTGTTACGTGTAGTTCCCAGGAGTTAAACATCAGAGCCTGTCAGATGTTCTCAGCCACTGACTAGCCAGACCCACGCCAGTAAGGCCTTCAAACAATAAAAAAGTGGAGAGAGAAAGCAGCCACTTATATTCAGAGCAGGAGAGAACAGAGGATCCACACTGAAAATCTTAGTAAAAGGTTTTAGTGCTTACATTAAGTATTTAGTGCTTACATTAAGTATGAACGTGTGAAGATCACGAAGACCTTGTTTCCTTTCAGGAAATTACAAAACGTTGAAGTGGTTCAACACTCACACATTTTTAAAAATAATTGTGCCTAACTTTTATACTTTTTATTTTGACAATAGCTCTTGCATACTACATCTCTGAAATGTGTAGGAATGTTGTCTGATATGGATATTTAACCACGAACATAAACATACTATGACTATGTGTTACAGTATGTAAGACTCCGTAAGACCCTACAAAACTTTCTAAGCACCACTATTAATATGAATTATTATATCATCATAAATCACCAAGCCAACTGAAAAAGGATGCCATGGGCATAAAGTGATAAATTTTTAAATCTGGTCCCAGAATAACCAATTTATGTTTACCTCAGGAATACATTAATTTCAAAATTACTACATTAACTCTCCAAACTCTTTTTTTATTTAATCTGTTTCTTAATTTATAGTCTGTTACCATTTTACAATGTCAAGCTAATCACAAATCCCAGATGTAATATTATTTTATTACAGTATACTTGCTATTATGCTCTCCATCTCCTTTCTTCCACAACCTCTTCCATCCTTTGCTTCTTTATAAATAAAATGTGTGGCACATGCCTCAACATCTATCATTTTGTGGCAGAAAAGTATTCACATTCCACTAGGTGCAGTCTGCAATAACTAATGTATATGTGTATTCTTCACTCTATGTCTGCTTTTCTTTTTCTAGCTTGGTGTACTAGTTTTAGTACATTTTGAGGAAAACTATTTATGGTATGTGTCCTCTCTTTTTCCCTTTCCCTTCTTCTCTATCACCTTATCTACTTACTTCTTATGAAAAAAGTGAAAATTTATAGTGCATAATTTTGAGGAAGTCTTCTGTGCTCCATGTATAAATAGCAGGTGTAAAGAGCTTTTCTACTGAAGGCAGTTAGAGCAAGACATGAGTGCACTGAATCATTGTCTGGGTGCACTTATACTAAAATGAGGGAATAAAAATACTCTGAGAAACGGTTTCAGATAGCTAGCAGTCGGTCCACTAGAAGTAGTTCACTAAATGTGTCAAGATGTTTCCAAAAAATGCTGAGGAAATAAACATGTCTAGTTAAAACAAGAAGGCAGAAACTAGCCTTTTAACTTAGACTAATGTTAAGAGACTGAAAATCTCAATAAGGATTGGATTTACTGCCTCTTGCTGAGAAAATCAGGCAAAAGAGCAATCCATTCTCTCTGCTATTCTAAACGAAAATGGAAGAACCCTTACCCAGCTAAAAGAAAGAAACATGGAGTAAATTGCAAGAAAGAAAATCTTTGCAGGCAATACTGTCAAACTTCAGTACCAATTAGAGAATTTAGCACCCATTGTGAAATATGACAGCTCGTTGACATTTTCACAAGTGTTGTTTTTCTGTTGTCGTTTTTGCTGTTTTGGTTTTTTTTCTCTACCGTCTCTACAAGATGAGAAAGTTCCTTGTATCCTTAAAAATTCTGAAGTGGCAACTTTCATACAGCTCAGTCAGTTTTAAGTAAACAGGCAATTGCAGTATTAGCTTGTTGATATCACCACTTAGGACAGAAATGTCAGTGTCTAATACTAAGTGTTATATTACTCTTTAATAATTTAAATTAATTTTAACACATAATAATTGACAGATTTATGTATAAACTCTCAGAAGAATTCTCTACTCTAGGATTAAGAACTGCAAATCAACAAGAGAAAGAAAGCATGAAGTTCAAATAATCACAAATCTTAAGAGTCGTTATTTGTTATACAAGCACAGATTGTCAACCTCTGTGTTGTTTGTCCAAGAAGGAAAAGGATGTGGGGCAAGGATATGCAGGATGAGGAGAAAATATTTCTGTTACAGCACTCCTCATTTGGCACTTCTATAAATTACAATATCTGGAGAGCTGCTCCTTGTCACTGCAAGGTTTGCAGCTGTGAACACAGACAATACAGAGTAAAGAAGTTTTAGGCTGTGGGTTGGGTGCTTTTTATTCCTTCTCTCACATTTTGTGTTCTGGCAGTGTAGATAAGCCCTCATTAGGGATTAGGGTGCCATTTACCTAGGATTGTGGAAGCTCAAAGGAAATGTATTCCTTTTCCCAAAGAGTTAATCTAAACATTGGCAACCTTTAAGCTTCGTTTGTTCATGCCTCAACCAGGCTTGCAAATCTATGCTTTATTCAATCAGAAACAGCTGGGAAGCTAGTTCTGCTGTGTATATTTGGAATATAGGTGGCTACTCATTGTGCAGCAATTTACTGTTTCCATTTACCTATATTTATGACTTACAAAGCTATTTGATCCTACTATTACTTTTTTTGTTTCGAGTTTACCACACTGCAATGTTTCATTTGTGAGTCAATCCTTCATTCTGGGAAAGTCTTGTTTTCCAGCTAAAATGCTTGATTTTATTCCATCATTCATCTGTTACTCACTTCCCAGTATCAGTTACTTAAGTTATTTATCTAGTCAGCTAACATGCTTTTTTCCATGCCTTTTAAAGTACAGGAACCACAGAAAAATAATGAATAAGGAATTGTACATATTAACACTGACAAGACTTTCAGGATCAGTTCTTCCTACATGAATCTTTACTGAATCTGTCAATAAAAGAGCAGATTACCAGTTATCTAGGCGACTATATGCATTGTTTTCACCACTAAGATTACATTCAGCTTTTTAATGTAGGAACAAAAATTATATAATGAAAAGGAGCTTTCAAAACCTGACACCTGCCCCTCACTACTGAGTTTACAGTTTCTGTTACAGGCTACAAAAACCCAGTAATGAACTTCACATTTCCACTTCACATACAAGTAGGGAGTTGTGCTAGGATTTTCAACTGGTCTCACCCCCATACCATGAATTCATGATTGAACTTTAAAAACAAGTTTTTAAAATATTAATTGAAACGTTCACCTCACATTTGATTTTAATCAGAAAATAACTATTAAGTCTAATTTATTACTCCCTTCTGTCTTAAACTCATTAGAGTAGCTTAATATTTCATTTCCTAGTGATCGCATTGTTCTGCACTACACTTTAGGAGGTTCCAAAAAACATGCCATTTTTCTAGGTTTTTAATGAATACCCTGTATTATTTCATCTTTCTCCGGGGGATAAATCTTCCTCATGATATGGAGAACTGCACATCCATAATATTCTAAAAGGTACCAATTCAGTATCTTTTCACTGGTTTTTGAATGCTGCTTTTTACATCTACTTCTGGCTGAAATAATTGCTTGTTATTTAACAGTCCCCTGAGCCCAGAAATGGAAATATTGGTTTACTCCTAAGAACTGACAGTTTTTCAAGCTTCTTGAAAAGAAGCACACTTTTTCTTGCTTTGCTTTAATCTTTTCTAAAGCACTATACTTTTCAGCATGTTATTGCATGCTATTTTCAAGCTATGTTTTTCCCCTCTCGCTTTTATTCTTTGTACTAGTTTTCAAATTCATGCCTAAATATTCTCAATGAAAGACTTGCCATGAGATGATCATTTCCTTTACGGCAATATTTTTCAGGAAATACAAAGTGCTGAGACTTTTCTATATTTTTAAAAAACACTTTTATTATAATTATGATTCATAAATGTACATCAATGGTAGCAGCCAATAAAAGTGAAGGCCTCATAGCTGTAAGTCTGATACACACCCAGATTTTAAAGTATCCTTCCATTAATGTCTAAGACACCAGGGTACAGTCCCCACTTTCTTGCAGATTGTGTTTTAGTAAAAGCTGATTAATATGTTCTACTCTTTTTTCCCACACATAAATGTACAAAACTATGGATTATTTAACAATGTAATATTTCATTACAATTTTTTTTCATATTAGTGTCTTTCTTATTTTCATCTGCTTGCTCCCCTCCCTGTATTTCTTTTTATACACTTTTCTTTTCCTAAAATTTAATTTTAAAAACGATAACTGAAAAAAAGTACTAAAGGCATATTTATATTTATTTAATTGCATTCTCTAGAGGAAGAATGGATCAACAAAAAAAAAGCAATATGAAAGATGTGATCCCTTAAAAAATACTCCACCCTAAGTTCTGAATAGCAAAATGCTTTTCCAGTTTTACAAATTTTCTCTTCTAATTGTTCATCGCTTTTCTTTATAAATTGTATTCTAAATATACATAGCATTTTCGCTGTCTTTTCTAATGGCTACTCAATTTTTACCATAACCCAATTATGAGCAATCACCACTTCATTTATAGTCAAGATATATTATGCTGAAAAATTCTGAAGAAAATACTATGCCCATAGGTGTTTGTCACTGACTTTAATGGAGCACATTGTCATGGTGTGACAGAAAAATAGGTAACATTCAAAAATGGCTATTTTAATACCAAGTATGATAATGAAGACTATGTGTCTTTAAAAACTAATTTATTGAAAGCAGAAAATGAAGAATTTCTTTTAATGATAAATGCACCTCTGAACTACAAAGTAGAAGTTGTGTAAACAGTATGTTCAAACATTACTTTCTGTATTGGTGACAGCGCTTTATATACAGTTTGATACAGAGACAGCTTACACCTGACACTCGTTCAAGTTACTTGGGATCCTAAAAATTCAAAGGCTATTGTAATTCTTACAAAACTAAGCCTCTGAAATTCAGTCCTCACTCACAGAGGGTTCTTTCTGAGTTAGGAGTGAAGGTGTCTGAATGACTGAATAATACGCTTTTGCCTTTGTGTGTGATCCTGCTTTTTAAAGAGATTTAGAAGAAATTCAAGAATTCTATTCAAGAATTCAGACGAATTTAAGAATAACTGTTGGGTTTCCTTTTTCATATTCAAACGTTAAAGTAATTTCAAATTGAAAAATAGCTTTGGGAGGTGAAGCTCTTGACAGAACAATTATAGTCAACTAAGTTTGGTCAAACCAGGCTTACTGAGGATGCCAGATAGTACCCTTTAACATTAATGTAGCAATTCAACTTTAAAAATTACCATTAGAAGGTCAAAGAAGACATCTTTTGTTTTCCTTACCTCCAGATATTGCTGGAATTACTTTATTTTTATGGTTCTCAGCGTTTCCCTTACTAGATAGTACGTAAAATCTGGCCCTATTCCTATGTATTAGACAAACTACTTCGTAAGTCTGTTTGATGCAAATAAATTTTCTTCCATTAACCTTGACATTTTATTTATGAATAGATTGTACAGAGAAATATGATAGTGTTACAACAGAGTTCTTTGTATCTCCAGTACCCCTTTTCACATACTTCTAGTAAGAACACTTGGAAAGTTGAAAGCCCAGAAATACAAAGCCTACACTGCATCACAGTTTTGTATTTAATACCTTGCTAGGTAACATTGCCACATCATTCTGAAGTCCGTATTCTAATCAAATACTCAGGAAACACAGTGTTATGTTTCTTCACTTATCTTTATGCTCAAGAATTTTGAGATAGGAGGAATCTTTGGCTTGCAATTGCCTTATTCACTGCATGTACCAAGTTCAGCAGCATGGAAACACTTTATTCTGATTATCTCTCTGTTGCTCTCTCTCTCTCTTTAATTGAGTAGCATCATATACACTCCAAGGCCAAATGCTGGTCCTATTCTTCAAAGTATTGAAAGGACTACTCAATGGTTCCTTCATACCTGCTGCTTACTCTGACCAGGTATGGCAGCTGTAGTCTTTCAGTAACTGACAGAGACAGACCAGGGTTAGGATCCTGGTAACAGCTTGTGTCTGCTTTTATGTCAGGGAATAACTTCCCATAAAAAATTAGAATAAGTTCTGGATCATAACACATTAAAAGTGGAAGTTAAGACCTTCATCTTTTAATTTGCATTCATGTGGTCATCTCTGTGTGTCCCCATAACATTCCTTTAAAGAGCAAGACAAGGGAAAAACCTTCTAAGTTCACATGGTGTAAGCAAAGAGGAGTAGATAACTTCAGCCCTCTGATCTGAGTGCCAAGATTCTGTTCTGACGTATTTAAAATAAATGCAGAGATTAGATAAAATACCTCAGATAGACTACTTATGCTTCCATTTCATTTCCACATCAAATATATTCCTGCAGCAAAACACATTCCACAGGGAAATTAGTTCTTCCAGAAGAAAAGTACAATGTGGCCATTAGCTGTTTTCCAGTTCTGTTCTTGCATTCCCTCCCAATCCACCAAGCTCAAGATCCACAGTATTTCTTTTCCCCATTTATTTCCATTCTTTATCACAGAACTACAAGTTTCTGTTTAATCTCACCTATATCCCACGTATCTTGCCATACTCAGTTACACTGATTTTATAAAACATGCTCCTTTAAGAAAATGTGAAAACACCTTCTCCAGTCTATCCTACTTAACAGAGATTTTGTAACATTCACTTTTTCCTCTTTGTTGTTTCATGTAATTTCATCACTGTAAATATGGTTTATACAAATCTACATTTCTGTAGCCTGTAAAACTTAGCAGTATTCAGAGGAATCTTGAACTCCTCATGTCTTTCCCCAGCAGAATGAGTCATAATTAACATATAGGGCTTCATCTGCTTTCTTTTGTCCCTAATTGGTTTCAGTAACTTTATTAGCATGTCAAGAGCTAGAGTGATTTCCAAATTCAATATATCAGCCATGTGTGAGCGTAATATGGTCCCTTGCAGGGCAGTGTAAAGGAAGGTCCTGTATCTTTCTTGCATGTCTATCAAGTACTCTCATTTTAACACTCAAGTGAATTTTTCTCAAACCCTATGACTGTTCAGTTATTCACAGAATATAAATTACTTCTTCTTTAGTGTGAGATTTAAGCAGACAGTACATTGCCTTCGTTTTCATTTGCTTCCAGTATTTTTTTACATGACATAATCTGTCATCACAAATATATTTACGTTTGTTATAGCATCAGCTGACAGGTTTGCTTTATACCCTTTTGCATGTGAGAAGGACTGGGGGTACCTACCTCATCTTAATTAACTCCACCTGGCTTGCGACTCTCCCTTTCAACAATCTGCATCAATGCCATTATACAGGCACAGCAGGAGACAGCCACAAATCTAGTGAAATTAAATCACTCACCATAGAAACATCTTGAACAATAGCATGAGAACATGGAGCCAACCAATCATGTTCAGGCACATGGAAGAAGGGGAAAAAAACTGCAACAAAGATTAGTGTATGGCAGCAGCAACTAATACACAAAAGGGAAAGAGAGAAGCTTCCAAAAGGAATTTATTCTCTAGCAAATAATTTTGTAATTAGTCACATCCCTTGTCTATTTTCCCTCTCAAATGGTTGCAAAAAGTCATCGCTACTGTTTGAAGGGAAAAATTGCTGAAGTGATTTATGCTTTGCAAATGTTATAGACTTAAGGAATGATCCAGGCATATGTCAAGCATGACTAAAAGGCTACGCCACCCCTAAGAGGGCTCAGCATGTCAGGGTCAAGTCTCTACTCTTACTATAACTGGATTCAATGCCAAATTTTGTATTGCTTTTAAGAGTGAAGATGAGTAAACATAGATGACATTTTTCTTATTTCACAACTAGAGAAATATGCTACAGCAAGCAGAAAACCACATATATTTGGGGGGGGGGGGGGCCCAGAAAATAAAAACAACAATGTGCAGGTATTGCATTTTTTCTAAAAAAATCTAACAGCAGAATGACAGGAGACAAATGTTCAAAACCAATTAACAAACCTGACGTTTTGTCCTGGATCAAGTGTATAAACTTTTGAGTTCAAACTTGAAACTATAGTAAAGTTGTTTAACATCTATAGCGAGAAAAGAAAAAGAATTTAAAAAGAGGTGGTTTAGGCCAGTAAGAGAAACTAAAGGCCATATTCTACTTTCTCACAATAACCAATGCATTATGGTTCCAGTAATCCTATTGATCTCACCAGGAGAGATAGAGTAAGAAACCGGTCAATGCAAGCAGGTTGGTGGAGTTTGGCTCTAAATTATCATCTCCCTTATATTCATTCACTGTTGGTCAGTATGGTCTCTGACCAACAGCCTGAGGTAACAGCTTATAAAATCCTGCTTTGTCAGTATCTTAAATTATCAAATACTGTTAACAGTAATTTACAGTATGTATTTCTAATTGAAAAAATGCATTCCTTTTTTGAGAAATTGAGAAATGCTGCCTTTTCTCTTTGTAGTCTTCATGTCAGCAGACTGCTAAATTGGAAAAGGATCAGAGATACATATTTTTCATATGATCTGCACAAATAATTCAAATTTGGTTTAGTATTCTTGTGTTATGCAACATATTCTGATATTTTCCAAAAATAGTCTTGATTTTGCAGTGACATTTTGTCCCTTGAGGGGACAAAATCACAAATATCTGTCATGAATCCTCACAGCTATAAATATGCAATTATTCAAATACTCCTATCTGTAAATTGGGACAGAGAATATTTGGGTCGATAAATATTAACTTTTCAATGTTTATGAAAAGTGGACACAGTGAGTGAGTGAAGCTGAAGTAAAGTCTACTTCAAGTAAAAACAAAACAAAAAACCAAGGAAAACACGTCTGTCAAAATTGTAGCTACAGTTCTTGGAATCAATGCCACAGCATCACACATGGAAAATTAATGTATTCCTAGACTGAATACGTACATGAGTGTTGGTCTGATATCAACTTCATTTACATGAGCATTAATGGAGTTTATAAAGTAGTGTACAGAAAACTGCATGAGCATTCACCCTCTAGCTAATACTCCTGTAATGAAGGTAGGAATTTTTCAACAGTAGGTGTATCAAATATGTTTTTAATATCTGTTATGGTTTGTTGTTGCATATTGCCTAAGGCCTGCCTCTTCTACACAGTTTCTTTTACCTCAGTATTCTTTTGCTAATGTCAAATCATTTAAGAAAACACTAAAACACATGTCTTGCACCTACATGAATAAATTGAATATTTGATGGTTCAATGCCCTGACCTTTCAGATTACAATACAGGACAATGAGCATACTTTGATAAATGTGGAGGCTAGTGGGAGAGCATCTTCTGAGTGAAGTACTTTAGCAACAGAAAGTTAGAACAAATATTCCAGTCCCAGAAGGCCTGTTACTGAAATCAAATTATAGGCTTGGACTATCATAACCTATTCCTCAAAAAAGTCATGCTGTGCAAGAATATACCATGCACTTGAATAAAAGAGTTACAAAGAACTGATTGTTAAGCAGTGAGGCAGGCAAAGTGAGTCTCTCAGATGCACACACATACGTCCTGTATATCAGATTACATGCATTATCTTACCCCTAAAGTTCTATAATACATTGCACCAACACATATGTGCTTTTAACCCAAACCTAGCCAGTAAATCTGTTACCAAGAATCACTAATGCTGCAAGATCTGTCTATTCCCCTTTTTTCCCAGTAACTGTCTTACCATGCTAGAAACTCTACCTCTTCTCTGCAGGTCAGAACAGTGTTTCTGAATAAACCATACTGGCCTTTCAAAGCAAGTTGTCAAGTGACAACTCTTAGAACTCTTCCAAAAAATCATTAAAATAAGTTTAAGTAAAGAATAAAAAAATCATATTATACTTGTAGGAGTGGTAGATGTCATCATAGCTTTGCTAGTGATACAGTTCTACAAAAAAGATTGTTTTACTTAAGCCATATAAATGCTATTCTTTAAGTCATACTATATCTGTTATGTATAGTAAAAACATGTTATTCTGACAGAATACAATCAGAACATTGTACAAAGTGTCTTTCTTTTATGTACTTGATAGAAGAGTTCCAGGCGCTTTTTGAAGTTCTACAGATCAGTTCTGAAGAACAAATATTAACAAGAGAGTTGGTGGGCTTGTGTCCCTTCAGATCCCTAATGATTCTATGAGAAAACGACTATACATGATTATTCTGCTCAAGAAGGAAGTTTGGTGTTCTTGCACTTTTTAAATCTTTATGTTGTACTCTTATTGTAAAGTGGAAACAAATATTGGCATTGAAACTCTACTACAATAAGATTAAGGGAATAATTTAAAAACATATTAACAGAAGGAGAGGAAGTCAATCAAGAGGTTGAGAACCAGACCAAAATATTCTGTTAAACAGGTCCAAACTTTTTGCAACAGGGAGAAAAGAGGGCTTTCACTCAGTGCAGAAGAGTCTGTATTCTAGTAATTCTCATCTGATTATGTACTACTTTAATACGTAGTATTTGTAGTACAGATGACCCATTTGAGTCTTCTGTAGAAATATTTTGGCACTCAAAAATCTTCCAGAATAAAAATATCCCCCAAATCTCTCAATTGTTCTTAAAAAAACATCTCCCCTACAAAATTAAATAAATATATTCTGGGTAATGACAGAGTTACCAGTACTAGTTTATGTCATGTAGCGAAAAGGGGAGCTAGTTTCCCTTTTCAAAGTAGCTAATGCCATTAGCCCAACTGAAAATGTTTGAATTTCTATTCATGAGCGTTTCAGTCTTTTACCAGCCAACACATTCTAGCATTTTGTTATTTCCCAGGTGACTTTTAAACGTCTCTAGAGAAGGAGATTCCACAACCTTGTGGACATGAAACATTTAATCCTGTTTTAATATCTGCACTAATAATATGCGCTACTTCACTTGAGATGTATATGACATCCTTGTTTATTGGAAAGGGGTGATATATGTATAGAGTCGAATCCAACAAATTATTCCAAGAATAACTTCTGTGTAGAGTTTTAAATTACCTGCTTTTCTCCTGTGTACTTTTTAGAGTTATGTACAAATTTCAAAGACAGCTCATGGTAAATAAGGTAAATGCATTTCAGGGAAATACTAGTTCTTCAGATTTTATGTTCAGATTCTGACTTCTAAATTGTTATGAACAATGATTTTATTATGGACCTACTATACAAACTTAATGAAAGTAGTTATTAAAATGCATAGATTATTCCAGAAATTATATATGAAATTGTAGTTTTAACTATTTTACTGCTAGTAGCACAAAACAATTCTAGTTATGAGACATCTGCACACAAATATGTCTTATATAGTATATTTTCAAACTCAGCAGTTCAAATGCAAGGGACAATCCCCATATTATGGTATCTCACATAGAATTTATCAAATAAAGTAATTTGATATGTAGCAAGAGAGTAAGAAAAAGAAGGAGGGGAAAGATGATTGAAAATTTGTTAAAAAACAAAAAAAGTGAAAGAATGTGACCTCATCCAGATCGGGAGATGTAACTTTCAGCAGAGGTTTAACTATTTTAAAAGCAATTAATATGCAAGAGATACAGTATTTTGCAATACAGATGAGAAACAGCAGAGATTTCAAATAAATGTACATATACACTGCTTTTTTCCATAAAAAATATATCTAATCTTATCGTTTACTGCAGTGATTTGTTGTCACATGCGTGTCCTAGAACTTAGTCTAAGAATAAGGATTTTATAACAAACATAATTTTCAGCATAATTTCATAGAACCATAAAATGCTTTGGACTGGAAGGGACCTTCAAATGTCTTGTAGTAAAACCCTGTCTGCACTGAGCTGGGACATCTCCAAATGGATCAGTTTCCCAGAGTCCCATTGAACCTGACTTCAAATGTTTCTATTGATGGAGGCTCCACCACCTCTCTGGGAAACCAGTTCCAGGGTTTTACCAGCCTCATAGTAAAAATATTCCTTCCTCATATCTAGTTTGAATGAACACTCTTAGTATAAAACCATTATCCCTTGTCTTGATGCAACAGCCTCTGCTAAAAAGACTTCCTGTATTTCTAACAGATCTCCTTCATGTGTGGAAAGGCTACAAAAAGCTCCCCCATCCCAGAGCCTTCTCTTCTCCAGCTTGAACATCCTCAACTCTCTCAGCCTGTCTACAAAGCAGAGGCAATCTAACACTTTCATGTCCTTTTGCTGAGAACTCTAGAATTGGACACAGTATTCCAGGTGAGGCCTCACTAGAATGTAGCAGAGCCTAATAAATATGTCAAGAGGCATGTCGAATTTCCTGGCACATTGCTAGCCTTCTAGTTTAGTAATAACAATAAACCAATAAAACTAAACATTGGTGAAAAAATCTACAGTGCCAACACAGTTAGGAAAGACACAATAAGCCACCAGTTCATGATAAATATAATAAGTAAACAAAAAGAATGACAATGGTGGCAAAGTCTGCAACAGTATCAATAAAGATGATGGCAGTGTATTCATATACACTTATTCATCATAGCTACATGGTTTTAAAAATTAGTTTATAAAAGGCATTCCTCATTTATAAGAGAGTCTTCGACACAAATTTTCCAGATGCAGAAGTCAGTTGACATACATCTCTACCTTATGTATATCCATAAAGTACCTGGGTGATTGTTTCCACCACAATATGATCCACCAGCCAGTTAGGAATAACCAATTCCTGTGGCATTTACTAATCTTTCACAGTTTCATTCCAGTCATGTCTACTGTCTCCCATGGTGTGGGTAACCATGTCAGGAAGCAGCAGCCCAATTAGCACTGGAGATCACTAGTGGCACAACAGTATCTGGAAATCCCTTTTGGCCAGCAGCCTACATCGCTGCACTCACTGTTTCCTACAAGCCATTGCTGAGACAAAGCCGCTGACATATGGAAATAGAAGAATTCTCTGAGGACAGTGACATACAAAACAGACAGATAAACAATGATTCTTTTGTGATTCTGGCTATCCTTTCCTCCAAAACTCTGCTCATTTGAAGCTCCTATTCTTATATCCCAGAGGTAAACTTGAAATTCTGGTCCAGAAGACTCCACAACTCTCATCATCTTGAGCAAATACAGAGCAGATCTTGGTTCTATATTAAAGAGCATACAGATGATGGTTACTCTACATTCTGGATAGGACCCAATGCTCATTACAGTGAAAAGGATCAGTGCTGCTGGACTTAATGGGCTTTGGAATGGGCTTGACAGCATGCACCACCTGTAATATTTCTGGTTCTTTGAAGTATCAACATATAAATTTCATTGTTTCACCACTAACTGTATTAGAAATAAAAACACTGCAAATGTGTTACTGTTTTGCCTAAAAAAAGGTAAATATTTAAGAATATTAAGTAAATATTTAAGAAGACACATTAAACCCAATATTTATATACTTGTCCTCTAGTGGAACATTTTCTGTAAAGCAATTGGAGTGACCAGTGTCAAAAAGCAACACTTTAAAATCTATTTCTTACCAATTGAGAATGCTTTCTGCCACCCCTGGGGACACTATTTGTGTCTGGCATGAACATTTCTGTCTGACAGCTCTTGATTTTCACCAGGGAGGGGAAAAAGGCAGAACTAATGGATGTGAATGAGCTTAAAAGCTAGTGAACTTATCAATCATAGAAAACAACTGTATTTTGAGAAGCAAATAGAGCTACTTTGGCAAACAGGAAAAGAAATGTCAATGCATATATTTTCAGAGCCTGGTATCTGTGATCAGCTTTTGGTTAAGGTATTCTGGATGCACAGTGCTTTTGTCCGCATTGATTATTATTACATAAATCCCTTCATCCACTGAAGGAAAAAAGCATCATAAACAGCACTACAAGCAGATTAAACTCCATGTTTAGTTTTTAACTATGATAAAATGTGGGGGGTTTATTTAATAGGAAGTTCTTTCATAACAACTAAACAAAATTTAATGAAACCTTAGGATCTGAAACAGAAAACCTGATTTTATTTACACAGTTTTTTCGTACAGCTAGTCAGTTATTGTCCAACTAGTTGAGGTTTCATGAACATGTTTGAAATCCTTGCATAATCCTTGCATATAAGGAAACTTAACCTGGTATTATACTCAAATATTAAAAGAAGTTAAAGTTGTGATGGCTTGGAGAACAATTTTGAACCTCCTTAACTATGTTTAAGATACAGAGAACTGTCTTAAACCAGACTTCAGACAGAACATTTTAAGATTCGGAAAAAAAAAACACAAAAATACAACAAGAAAATCTTTAAAACTAAAAGGCTAAAAAGTGAGACTCAATAAATGTCAATCTTTTACTGCTCAAAAAAAATAAAAATTTTGAACTATAAACCTTGACATTTCCAATAAAAATGTCAATATAAGACATTATGTTAATTTTCAGAGCTTCTTTCCCTTATGTTCGGATTTGACAGAAATAAAGAAAAATTGTTTTGGCAAAACAGCTTTGTCAGTGACAAATATGTGATGAAAAAAAATCTAAGACTCCCCTCTATGTAATGATTTATTATCTCTGTGCTATAAAACTCGTTTGGTGAGAACCTTTATCTGCTCTTATAAGATTTGATTATCATCTACAGAAAGAAATTTACAGAAACTTTTGAGGGGAAAAATAGCTGCTCAGAGACTTGTAATTTTTTCTTGCTTCAAAACCACTTAACATTGAAAAATTCAGTGCAAGCTTGTACACTTTGGGCATCAGGATTACATATTCTAATTAATTGGCAAGTATTTTCCAGTGTATTCCATTTACTTGCATTTATAGAACTTTTATTTGCCTCAGCTAAAACATTTTGTTTTATTCCATCTTTGGAAAAAATACCATGTTATTTCCTTGACTGCACTCCCTAGACTCTGCTTTGTCTCTGCAGATCCTTGTTTTCCTTCCTCGAGTGACTTTTATAAAGCAGGGTCCTAATTTACAGCACTCTCCCACTACTTCTTACAAACGGCTGTTGTAATTTAGATAGCACTCAGAAGTGGATCGTTTGCTACTAGCTGAATACAGTTTTAATCTTACAAACTCATCTATTTTTCTTTTGCTACATCCGTATGGCTGCCCTCAGCATTGTGGATACCACACTGGCTCTCTCTTAATACAGTCTTTAATTACAGAACACAACAGACTCCAGAGAAAGGCTTTCCAGGAAAGTTATTATTCATGTGAACACAGAAGCAGGCAGCTGAGTCTGCCTGGGTGATTACTGAAGAAAGTGAACCTTTTCATCACTAAAAATGAGTGAATTCCTGGATGATGCAGCTGAAAGTGATCAGTCACTGACAGAGCCAGAGGAGGAGAAGGCAGACATCAGATTTGCAATCTCTCTGCCCCATGCTGCTTCAAGAAAGGCAATGTGTCTGTGCCTTGCACAGAGCTGCTCTTCTCATCTTGCTGTAAACATCTAAACTCTCTTAAAATTTTCCAGGTGGGTTAAGTAGGGGAGGGGCTGGGAAGCTGCAAATTCACAGCATGGCTGTAACAACTTTAATCTTGAATGATTTATCTTTGAAATTCAAGTTAACTGCATCCAACTGCTTTTCCCACCAACAGTTACCTGCTTCTGAATTCTACATCTTAAAGTCTTAGATATGTTCAGAGCTGCCAGAAATGCTCTGCGTGCTATTACACTGCTAGTTTCTTTCTTTCCCCTCAGGGCAGCCTGAGGTGCTACTACCTTCCTCTCAAAGCCAGTGTTGTAAGTAAGCTTAGTTAAGATTAACAACAAGGAAAATAAGTCAAAAGAAAAAAAAATAAACTGAGAAATAGGTTTTTTCAGGAAAAAAAACCCTCGAACTAATAAAAAACAGAGCTGTTTCTGTTCTTTTAATTGAAATGTTTCCTAAAGCATTATCAGCCAATGCTCTTCCTATTTTCACTCTGAAAAAAAATCTCAAGTTGGTTTTGGCTGTTTTTTTTTTAAACACAAATTCATAAACAACATCTATTTTCTCCTCATAGTACCACTGGACTTGAAGTCAAGCTTTTTCCCCCCCACTGTGATCCCTTTTGTTTTAAGTCAAAACCCCAATGGACAGACGCAAATTGTTTCACTCCTGCTGAATGAATGCTTTAGTGCAACAATAGTCCCACTGAGACTAGGGAGAGTTCGTGCTGGGGAGAAAGGCTGGGAAGGCAGAAAGACATACATGCACAGTCTATATAAATAAGTCTCCATATAAATAAGAACAGCCCCATACATTTTCAAGCTATTCCCAGAAATCAGAGCACATCATGCTGTCCAGAAGTGCTGGAATGTCAATATTCTTATCAAGTAAGCTGGTTTTTTGTGGTGAAAGGCTTACTGTTCCTGTTATCTATGGGCTACTGGTCAGTAAATGATAGCAGGCCATCCCCTGGAGTCACACCTGGCAAATGTTACTGTCAGGATTTTCAGTGTACCCTCAGGCTTATTACTGACCTTTCCTTTTGAACCTATTAATCTAAACGTGTCTGAGAGGCAGCACTGCAAACATTTATAGCTGAAGTTCAGATGAAGCAAAATATTGGTCACTTTCACTTATTTGTGAGATCTCACTGCAAAATATAGTAACAAATGGTGAATAAGACAATTCAGAAAAGCCTTTGCTTTTCAGGCCAGGTTTTAATCATCTTTCTCCACATTAGGTGAACTTTACATACATTTAAGGTTTCCTAAACCTATCAAGCAAAGTTTCCTGGTTGCAAGACACTGTTTTGAAGTTGAGGACCACATTTACCCCTATGATTTCAAGGTCACATTCAAAACTTGAAGGAAAACTTCAAACCCTAGAATATAAATTGAGAACTGTTCAAAATGCTAGATCAATCAAGAAGGTCCTAAACCAATTCTGATTGAAAGTGTGGATATTAAAGGATATTTTCAACTCACACATCTCTACTTTTAACATTTGTCTTTCTCTTCTACTGTATTGTACTCATAGGTTCTAGCTTATGTTGTTTTGTCCTTCCTCAAAACTTTGATATTTTGCAAAGTTTTTTCAATTTGGATGAAACCTCCTTCCAAATGTTGAATACACTTGGGAATTAAGCAAAAGAAAATGTTAAGTTTTGCAATTTTAGTGAACATTCCCTCATGAAAACAATACCAACAACAGCAAAACTAGAAATGATGAATTTGTCTCAGTACACCATAATATTCTGCACTAAAATGTACTAGCGTACATACGCATACACTCAGCTCAAAATACGACTCTTTCCCTCTCCATGACATAACCACATAGGTCACCACTGCAACAATCCTGTGTAAGGCATTTTCAGCATCAAGAATGAACATCCTGTACTGTGGGATATTTGCAATGAGTATTTTTTTCTTTTTCTTGGTGTTAACATGAAACATAGAAAACAAAATACTCTGAGAACTAGTTATGTTGCACTGAATTTCCAAAATGCTTTTGTTGTAAGCAACAGAGAGTTTTTCAATGATTGTTCTGCTTTTGAATATTGTATGTTATGGTGATAACATGATTTCAAGCCTGGATAAGGCATTTCGTCTCCCCACCAAAAAAGTATTTTAAAGAAGCATTGTACTTTTGAAAACGCAACGGCATGTTCTATCACCAGGTGTGACCCTGTATGAGAGACGTAATTCAGCTGTTCACAGCTAGGTCAAAAGCAGCTGGAAATGCAATGTATAATATGATTTAGGAGTTAGGAAGTAGAGTATTGATGGCTGAAAGAAGATAAAGCAGAAAACTTCACACATTTTTGTAACTAAAACCAGGGAAATTTGATGCAAATGGAGTACATATATTAATACTGAGTTAGTTAATATATTAAAATTCTTTTACTTACAGCCAGCAAACTCAATTCATAACTATTTCCCTTAAAAATATGAATATATGAATGCACATTTCTTACCCTAACAAAATAGAAAATGGTTATTTCCTGTGAATTTTACCCCTTTTATAAGCTGTATCTTTTACCCTCAAAATTTTACTGTGTGTGGAAAATTGTGTAGCAGCTAACCAGGTAAAAAAAGGTATAGAGACTGATGTTTAGTCAGTCAGAGATTTTAACTGTGGTATAAACTTCGTGGAATTCAATCCGTCAGGTTCAAGAAGTACTGAATATGTTGTATGTTTCTGGAGGTTATAACAAGCCGATGCCTAAATGACATTTAGTACTTCACCAAGTACTGAATATGCATGGAGAACGTACACGGAGCAGCAGCCAGACAAGGCCATTCATCCTCCAATCAACCCATACCTTGCTCTGTTCTCACCACAATGCAGCTGAGCCTTGGAAGTTACAGACTGCTTCCATATCTCCACTCATCTCCTTGCTTATAACTTTTTGAGCCATTTCACCTGTTGCTAATTAGTCTGACACAACAGTGTAAGTTATAGGGAGTGTTTTTACTTTAGAGCAGCCCTCATGTGGCCCCTAGGGTCAAAATGCCCATCTAAAGCTGGAATGCAGTAGGTGATCTTCCCTAACCCATATTCCTCTACTATTTCATCTCCAGTGAACCCAGTTTCACCACCCTGATTTCACTTCATCACACAACTCCAGAAAAGGATGCACCAGTAGAAGAGTTACTCTAAAAATGTGCTGTTAACACAACCTAAAATGTAAATGACACACAAATCACCCAGGGTGCACTGATGTGGTTGGGCTGGATGATCTTTAAGGTCTTTTCCAGCCTCATCATTACTGTGATACTGTGATACTGTGTAGTGTTTACATTGAAACCTGCTACATTTTTCCCAGAAGAAAGTACCTTTTATAGAAGTACATTCATGTCTTCCCACTGACACAGTAACTTTTTAGCAATATTTGGTTAAAGTTGGTCAAAAAAAACCCGGCATTGACAGATAGTAACAAAGCTTTTTTTACACATGTAATCTTCAAAGCTTTTCCACAAAGCCTGTTGCCATTAAAGTACTTCAGTACAAGTACCTGCTGAAGCATTGTACAGCAACTACAATGTAAGATAGTTCTGGCTACTATGGTGAAAATATCTTAGCCTCAGTATTTCACATTCAAAAGAAATTTATCATCTTGTTCTTGCCGGAAAGACTAATTAATATTAAAATCTTTCGAATTCCACTGATTAAAACTGGTATCTGAGAGCCTAGTATGTTATGCGTGCTTTAAAATAAGGCCATAGTGGAGATTAGTACCTCTTGTGTAATACTGTATGCATTGCATTTTATTACATTTATTACACAAATTGAAATGAATTACAATATACAGTTTAACATCCCATGAATACTTTTTAGTATTCTCCAACAGCAGTTAATATGCTAACCAACTTCACTGAAAGGCATACAGATGTGGAAAGAGTCTATCTAGGGACTTTAATTATCACCTTGTCAAATTCAAATTATTATCTTGCAAGTTCATTTACATAAAGTACCCCTTTGCTGTTGGATGATTTAACATGTGTCTGCTTTTTCTTATCTTATTTGTATCTATCTGGAGCCTCTAAACCTTTCAAAGTAGGATAGATCTTTGTCAGTTGATGATGTTTACTGTAACTGATTTTGTCAAATACATTTTTGCAAACATTCAATTTTGCCAAAGATGGGTCTGTAAAATGTGAGTTGGCACACATCAGCAATAACGTTACATAAATCAGACTAAAACTTCAGCTATTTCTAAACAGTATCACCTTACAGCGAAGAATAAAAGCCTGGGGAATGATTTACTTGACAAAATTCTTGATACAGTTATTCTTGGTTGGTTAGTCATTTCATGTTTCAAGAAGCCTGGAGTAATTCCAGCTGTAAGAATTGGGTTGACCTGATTTTCTATGCTCGTCTGGATCACATGATAGGGGAAAAATATCCTATGAATATTAATGACAGTGTTTCTTTAACCTGTTCAATGGCAACACAGCAGCCATGAAAATAAAGGAAGACAGAATTAGAATGTCTTATTGGACAGGGTTTATATCCTGCAAAACTGAAATTCTATCATGGTTTCTCACATTTCATAAAACATCAACTTTAAAAGTTCAAATTTCTCATTTTATTTTTATTCCATTTTTATTTGTGCTTGAGAGCTCACTGAAGCTCTTACAGTCACAATAAAATGGATTTAATTTTTTAAGAATTAGGTGTCAAATGCCTTACTGAAATCCAGGAAGACAACGTCCACTGCTTTTCCCTCATCCACTAGGTACAGACAGGTGTTGACAGTCCCAAGAGAAAGAGACTCTATAACCTTTCTGGGAAGCCTGTTCCAGTGCTCAGTAATCCCCACAGTAAAGAAGTTTACCTCATGTTGAGGTAGAACATCCTGTGCTTGAGCTTGTATCCATTGCCCTTCACCCTATGTCAGGGGCTGAGCAAAAAGAGGTTGCCCCTCCCTTCTTGATACACATGAGGGTCATGTATTTATAGACATTAATGAGATCCCCTCAAACCCCAAGCCTTTCCTTGCAAGGCAGGCATTCCAGTCCCTTAATCATCCTTGTACCCCTCTGTTGGACTCTCCCAAATAAACCTCCATCCCTCTTGAACTGGGAAGCCCAGAACTAGACTCAGTACTCCAGGTGAGGTTAGGGAAAAGTAGGGGGGGACAAGAACCTCCCTCGATCTGCTGGACACACTCTTTTTAATGCATCCCAAGATACCATTGGCCTAGGCCACAAGGGCACATTGCTGTCCTATGGATAACTTGTTATGCATCAGGACTCTAAGGCCCTTCACCACAGAGCCACCCTCTAGAAGATCTCCTCCTAACCTGTACTGGTGCTTTTTGCTGTTTCTTCCCAGGTGCAGGACTCTGCACTTTCTCTTGCTGAACCTCATTAGGTTCTTCTTTGCCCAATTCTCCAGTCTGTCCAGATCTCAATGAATGGCCTCACAGCCTTCAGGTGAATCAGCCAATCCTCCCAAGCTTAGTGTCATTAGTAAACAAACAACACCACTGCCTCACCAACAAGCCCTGTCTCTCCTAAATAATACATAGCCATCCATGACAACATTCCAGTCATGGGAGCTGTCCCACCATGTTTTCATGACTGTGATTATATCAGAGCCATGCAATCTAATACATATCTCCAGCTCCTCCTGCTTATTGCTCATGCTCTGTGCATTGGTATGTAAGCATTCAGAGATGGAGTCAAGTAATGAGTTGTCACTTTTAGCATCTGACGCATCTCAGCCACTTCCATGGCTAGCAACATAATAGTGAGCCCTGTGTTTTTGTTGTCACATATATCCCCACTTCCCATCTCAAGTGGGACAGCAGATGGAAGACCATCTTTAGGCTAACCTGGATGGTTTAATCCCTTTTAATTTAAATCCCTCTAATTTAAAGCCCTTTCAGCAAGTCTCACCAGTTCCTGTGCGAGGATCCTTTCCTTCCTTTGGGACAGATGTAATCCACCTCTCATCAGCAGATCCAGTATCATAGAACTTCCCCATGTTCAAAGAAGCCCAAATCTCAACGGTGGCATTAGCCTCTGAGCCAGGCACTAATCAGGTATGTTTTCCACGCTCTTTCAGTATTTCTCCCTACCACTTGGAGGATGGATGAAAACATTATCTGTGTACTTGAGCCTTCAACCAGTCATCCCAGTGCCTTGATGTCCTTTCTAATTGCCTTTGCACTTCCCTCTGTAATCTCATCATTGCCAACCTGGATGACTAGCTAGGGATAATAATCAGAGGGCTGCACCAGGTTAGGGAGTTTCCTCTTCACCTCTCTAACCAGAGCCCCAGGAAGGCAGCAGACTTTCTTTCCTGTGGGATGGATCCAGTCAACAAACCCTCAAAAGAGAGTTCCCCACTAAAATTATCTTTCTTCTTAATTGAGGAAGTCCTAAGGCATGTGAGTGACTGACAAGCCCCGGGCAACTCAGCAGATGAATCTTTAACTCCATTTTCACTTGCCTGGCTCTCAAGTTCCAAAGCCTTATCCCTGTTTATCAAGGGCAACTGGGAGGGCTTTCGCTTGCCTCTACGAGGAGGGACCAGCCCATCGTCACCCCTCCATCCCTTCTGCACATGCCTCAGGGGGTAGCTCCGCCCACTTTCGCACTCTCTTGCTTCGCAATCTCTTTCCTCCTCCTCCGTGACTCGATCCTCCTTGCGTGAGCGGGTCGCTTCTGTGGTCTCACCGCACACGAACGGTCTCACTGGCTCCCCTCCAGTACAAGCGCCAGGCTCGGGAATGCGCTGCAGCCGCAGCGGGGGGAGCTCGGTGTGAGGCGGCAGAGTCCTTCTGGCTGCGGCTGTCGGCCGCGTTGTCACCGTGATGGCCTCTCGAGCCGAAGGGAAGCCCACTCCGTTGGCTGCTTCCATCGCGCCTTAGCCCGGCCCGCGCTGCAGTCTGCGGGGGCGGCAGTTGCGCTCTGCCCCGCGCAGGGAGAGGCCCTGCTGCATCGGCCGCGCGGCCTCGCCTTCCCGCCGTGGCCCTCAGGCACCTGAGCTTCCCGCCTCCTGCACGGGATTCCCGCTCGGTCCTGGGTCTCCTCGCTCCGACTCGGCTTCACCCTCCCCGGGAAGCCCGGTCTCGCCTGAAACTATCTCAGTAATTAAAAGAAGCAGCTCTCACTGCTGTTGCTCTCTGATCCGTGCTGCTGCCTTTAACTTCCTCTGGAACAGTTTCACTTGTGAGGTTGTTTAAAGATTTGATAAAATCCTTTGGACTGGGTGCTTCATAACTTGAAAAGTAGAGAATAACAAATTTATAGAAGACTCATACAAGATATAGAAGATTCATAGATTAATAGAATGGTTCAGGTTGGAACTTCCAGCCCCTCTGTCATGAGCAGACACACACACACACATCCTCACCCCCCCTCTCCCTGTGTTGGTTACTCAAGGCCCCATTCAGTCTGGCCTTNGCTGTGGGCCTTGAGACGGGGGGGGGGCGCCCCCAGCCACAACCTCCCTGGGCAGTCTTGTCCAGTGACTCAGCACCCTCATCGTGAAGAACTTCCTTCTGACTTCCAGTCTAAACCTCCCGTTTTCCAGATTGAAACCATTTGCCCCTGCTCCTACCACCCCAAGCCCTTGGAAACAGCCCCTCTCCAGCTTTCCTGTAGCCCCCTCAGGTACTGGAAGGCTGCTAGAAGATCTCCCCAGTCTCCTTCAGGGTGAACAGTCACAACTCTCTCAGCCTGTCCCCTAAGGAGCACCGTGTTAATCCATGCTGGCCTCTTGGCATTCTTGTCCACCTTCTTTCTTGGAATACACCGCTCCTGGGCTTGAGGAGTTGGTCCTTAATGCAACCAGCTCTCTTGGGCACCTCTTTCCTCCAGGGCTTCATCCCATGATACCCTGCCAAGTAGATCCCTGAGGAGGGTGAAGTTCGCTCTCCTGGAATCCAGGGTGGAAAGTTTGCTATGCATTCTCTTAGGTAACCTAACAATCTTAAGTTCCACCATATCCTCATAATATACGTTATCACACTATTACTGGGATGTATATTTATTGTAGATTCCACTATTGTGAGCATCTCAGAAAATACAGCTACACTTTGAGGTTTCAAATTGCCTCATATACACTTATAGTCCAGAAAATAATTCTTCAACAAAGACGTGTTCTCACTAGTGCTAATAATCCTTCTTTCATTGAGAGTCTGAGATCTACAATTGCCTTTGTTTCAAAACAGGAAAAGGACACTCAGTTTTAGTGACTAGCAGGGGATGAAAAAGAAACAAAGGCAAATTTGATTTCTGTTTGGTTTTTATTCCTCAGTTTTCCTTTTTATTAATACTTGCCTTAGTAGATTTCATCAGTTTAGAATCAGAATTAGTTTCCTCTGGAATTTAGATTCACTACTTATATCCTTGTATAGATAAATGTGAAGAGTTTGCTTCCCAAAAACTTGATCACTGCTTAGAAAATGCCTTCAGAAATGAAATCATAGTTAGGAAGTATTATAAAGCAAAATACCACTAAAAAGAAAAGCTGACTGTGGCAACTGCATTTCATAGTCCTGTGTGGATACAACCACAGATTAGAACATAAGAAAGAAAACATTCATAATTTTAGGTTAAATTGTGGTTTAAACATTAATACATCAGTGAACTGATTGAAGTTTCAGAAGCATGAAACAGAGTATGATCTTATGTTCCTACACTTGCCATCCACATCTCTCACTTTAGCACTAAAATAGAACAGAAGGACAGGTAATTTCTCATGGCCACATTCTCGCTGCTGCCAGCAAAGCACTTTTCTCTTACGGAGCAAGAGACTTCAAAGCAATCATCTTCACCAACAGAACACACCCGCTTAGGGCATTGTGAACAACATAACCTCAGCCCCAAGCACAGACTTTAGCAGTCTCTGTTGAGAACATTGTAATACTGCCATCCTTTCCAACTGTACAAGTGTTCATTCTGTGAAAATTGTTTCCCTGACATTAGATAGAATGTAATAGATACAGAGTAATGTGTTTTAAGCAGTAGTCAAACAGCGATCATTATCTTCAAAATATATCCCCTACTGATGAATGTCTGTGAGCCTACAATGTGATTCAGATGCTGCGATGATACAGCAAGGAATGCACCATAGTGAGAACTGCAGCAGTCCACATCAGAATACCTGACAGAAAAATAAATGCCCAACCAAAATGTATTTTACAGTTTTGATCTAAAGGTGAACACCTGTTTAAAACCAGGGTATTAATGGGAGAGAAGAGATAATTCAAATAGCTGGCAATGTGGCCACCTGATTATTTAATGTAAGACATACAAGTAAACAAAAAGTTCTATATAGCCTACTGCCCAAGTCTTCAGAAAGTATTTATTTTGTCATTCTAGCAATCCAAACAGTATCCCATGTGATTCCTTTGAGGAGACTGACCATGACTTTTAAATATTCTTACTAAATTACTGCTTTTAATGAACACAAGTGGTTAGTGCTGCATGACACAATGATGACACTATATGGACTCTCCTTTGGAATATTTCTTTTACCTGTTGGGCAGATGGTATTTTTTCATATGTGCTGTATCTTTACTGAGATCTGAAGAAGGGTACTCCAAAAGAGGCCAGACTTTCTTGTTTTTAGATACAATCAGCATGATGCTAGCAAAAAAGAGTATTAAATAAAATTACTTATAAAGCATACGTTGTGATATGCCTAGTAGGTATTTATTATAAACTCTACAACAAATTCAGAAATAATAAATGTTACATAAACTAATCAACTGTGAATGTATGTATAAATTGATTATTTTTTTAGATGATATAGCAAATGGTATTTTTAAGGGATATACAGGAGAGAGATACAATACTCAATTTATCCTCCA
>VZRI01003604.1:319180-379724 GCA_013397515.1 Upupa epops | reverse complement strand
AAAAGGGAACCATTGATTTCTGCAAACTGACAAGCAGTGGAGCACACAAAACAACTAGCAGACCAACCCATAAAGTAATTCCTGTTACTTCTCTCCCCAGGGTTTGTTCTGCAATAGAAAGTATTGACTCGAACATGTTTGGGAGAGTTTTCCAAAATGATACCTTTTAATAACATTTTCCATCCTGGAATATTGGAGTAAAACACCAGCCACAAACACATGAAACTTGAGGAAAACAACCCCAAAAAATCTTTCTTGTGCATCCCAGGAACGATTTTCCCATTGATATTCTGCAAGGCTTTTGTTTGCTTGCTTCCTATCATTTATGTTAAATGTATTCAAGTAAAATTTCTCGGTCTGGCTTTGTTGATAAGGAAATTGATTAAGTGCAATGAAAATCTAATTTAACAGCAATAGGTCTCTACTTTTTACCTCTCAACCCCCCAAACAACAACAAACAAAAAATACTTTGGTTTGATAAAGAGGATAGGAAAAATCACAAGGGAAAAATGAGGCCTGTAGAGCTGTCATCATTATTTTGAAATGAAGTGATGCCCAGACTTAATCTCAGTTGCTAAACATTATTAGCACTACCCAAAGGAATAAAAGGTCCTTTTTAAACTGAAGTTGAAGGAGTTATGCCTTTAAGATTTTTTTTCTATACACCCTGGTATTAAACACTTAATGAGTTGTCATCATTGTGATGAAGCGACGTGGCGATTTCAGCAGTCTCTCCCCCTCTGCTCTACCTGCTGCATAACAGTTGTGATACTGTGCTCAGGTTAAGAAAAGAAGATGTAGTCTCTGCTGACTAGCTATTGCTAATTGCTTAAGGCTCTGTAAAAAGAATAACTAAAGTAAATAAATTCTGCTAGTTCTCAGTTGTGTTTTTTGGAAGAATCTAAGTATCCATATTAATGAACATCTCTCTTTGACAGACTATTGGAATACAACATTTTCATTAAGGAGATTTTCTCTGATTCCTCCCTGAAGAATTGGGAACCCTTTCCCCAGTTAAAATAAAATTAATATCTTGTATCTCTTCTGCAAACATTCTACTGGGACCTACTATCTATTAGTTAAATTTTTGTCATTAAAAGAATGAGACTAGGGAGGATTGTTTTGCTACTTCACTCTGAATGTTTCTATGTTAAGGGTTTGTTAGGAAGAGAATAAAGTAATTAATTGTGCAAAGATCATGAAGACAGTATATCCCTGCAAAATAAGTTTAAATTCTTCTAAAATCTTTCTCACTTTCTTATTTCTCTTCTAGATGCTGAAAATTATTTCTTCCCTAGATGCTGAAAAATTAATAAACTTCATTTGTTATTTTCTTACATGTGTAAATCTATATATTTTTGACATGAAAATAAAACAACTTGGCTAATTCTGGTAATTTGTAATGCCACCATCTTTCAGTGTACAGAAAAAAGAAGGGCAAAAAAGACTCAATTTCAGACATCAGTGTTACTTATTTTACAACTGCTCTTTATAAATTATATAATTGTATTTTAGTACCTTTTTTCCTTCTGAAAAGATATATTTTGACAATTTTTACTTCCAAATTAATAAAACCAAAATTATACAAAAATGAGTGCTGTTAAAAGTTTGCTCTAAAATATAATGCAAAACCAATTACCTTTCACGTATTAGTGAAAGCTCTTTTAAAAAATGTTAACAATTAAAGACCACCCAAAAATAAATGTAGTCGACACTTGCGATTATGAACAGTGATACAAAAAAGTTATGTTTTACCTTAAAACCCCTGGTAATTGGAGCTTGAATTGTGTGAGCTAGTAACCAAGCAATGCTTACAGGTGACCATTACTCTGTGACCAATGTCTGGTGGTTTTAATTAACTAGTTGGGCAGGCTTATAAAAGCCTGCTGAGCAAAGATGTGTGGCTTCAAAGAGCTATCTTCCCTTGCTGTTTCCATTAGACAGAGTCAGGACTAGTAAAATCAATAGCAAATGAATAAGAAATCCAAATGCTTTCCCCTAGAACAGAGATCAGTCTGTTTGTAGTGGAATTTGATGATAATGTCAGAATGAAAAATTCTAAAAAATTAACAATCCAATTCAATTTTTTTTTAGTTGAATAGTTTATTAATATTAAAATCAAATAAAGCTGAGAAAAAAAAGCAAAATCCCACTTGAAAGTCCTGAAAAGTATATATTCAATGAATATAACAAACTGAAACACACTCTGTTACAGAAATACTGTATTCTCTCCAAATCATTGTGCTTCACTATATCAATCATATCCAATGTTATGTTTGGCAATGTATTTATTTGCTTTAGCAAGGAGAAACATAGGTAATCCTGGTTACTTGCACCTACTGCATGCTTATTGTCAATGTAAATTAAAGAGGATATACATAAACAACTTAGAAGACAGTATCAGGAATCATCTGTTAACACTGTCCTAGTAGATTGTATTGGTCACGTAAGTTACACCTACTCTGACATCAAATGCTAATATAAAAATTGCTGTATAAAAATTTAAGTTCAAACAGGTCACCTTTTTACCTCCCTGGTAAAAGACACTAATTTCTTGGTTAAGAAGATGTTTAGGTTGCTATTATATGCTGAGCAAGTGTACTGAAGGAGGTTAGATACTTTAAATTTTCTCCTCAGGCTGCCTCTGAGTTTGATGATTGACCTCCCCAGGCGAGCAGGTCAGTGTGATGGTGGGTGAGTCCTGCAGTTGGGCACCCAGGGCACACTGACCCCGCTTAACAATGTTAGCTGCATCAGCTGAGAGCACACCGGAGCACACTGACAGTCCAAGCTGAATCTTTCTCTGTCCCTATCTTCTGACACTGGGTCAGAAACAAAAGAAAAAGCAAAGAAAAAGACAAGGGGCAGTGGGGAGGGGGGGAGGGCAGGCAGGCTCAGCTTTACTACTCATTCATTCCTCTATATTCAGTCGTTCCAATGCAGTAACTAGCTAAGCCCCAGGCTCCCCTTACATGCACAAAAGAAAAGCAAGCCCATTCAGAAGGAGACCATGAGTTTTTGATCTCACGCTGAACGTTACATTTGGTTCAGCAGCACTGTTAGCTCTCTCACATTGAAAGCTTATGTTTCCCACCAACTTTGTTGAATGATACTCAGGTTTTTGAATATGAAGTGTTGGGGGCTAGAGGTCAAGGGTGGAGACATCTCAGCTTTCATCCAGGGACTCCAGGACACATTTTGGGTCATGATGAAGGGTAAGCCTGCAGGCATTAATTGTACAAGCTCTGTGGATTTTCTTCACTGGAGTGGCAGACAGTTCATGGTTGCTTCACTTTCTAATTCAGACATTAGAAAATGAGCCATAAAGCCATCATTTGTTAATGTGCATTAGATTTATTTTACCCATTCAAATTAACGAACAAAGTTTTTTGCTAATACACTTTATAGTTCATTTATTTAACTTAATATCCTCATTTGCAGAAATATGAAGGGATTTGGTTGTAATCACTGAAGAGATTAAAGTAAAAACTTAAATTAAAAATTTATCTCTTATAATGCGTTTCAGTCACAAAAGTACTTACAGCCTTCCTCTACATGTACACATGTACCACTCCATGTGGAGTCATTCTGTTCTTTATACTTGATAGGAAGTAACAGGTATGGTTTAGTTAGTTGTAGTTAGCATGCTCCAGACCCAAAAATGTTCAGTTCATATGATGTCTCTACTAAATTCTTGCTTAAAAACTTAACTAATGTGATATTTGGTCATTGTGTCTTTGGGAGAGTTTCAAATGCTTAAGGTATAATTGTGCATAACTAAGCATAATTTCTCATAAATTACTCAGGAAGAGATGATTTTTTTTCTTTTACAAATGTTCCTTCTCTTCTTCCTTTCTTCTTCCTTTCTCTTCCTTTCTTCTTCCTTTCTATTAAGAGGACTGAGTAGGTATCATGAAGAGGGAATAGTTGGGTGAACATAGATACATAGGAATAAAATGAATTCATAAAAAAACAAAGAGAAAAAGCCAATACAAGTAGGAGTGCCTATTGAACAAAAGCTCGGAGCTGACACACTTAAGGAAACTCCCTTGCAATCTTGCTGACTTTACTTCAATGCAAGAGCGTTTTGCCTGAGTAATAAGTACTATGATACTGTCATTTCATAATCATGTTCATTTTAACTCTTTTCACAGTATCTTGTTGGATAAATACAATTTTTCAAATGGGAAAATGAATTTTGAAATACTTTTCCTGACTAAAATACTTCCAGTATGAGTAAGGACATGAATTCTGAAATCATTATGAACCTAGACATAAAAGCAAGTAGGAAAAAAGCACCAAATGATGAAGTAGAGCAAATTAAATGTGAATTCACAAATGAAAATGACAATGTTTTCTGATAATTAGTTTGGATTTTTTTCCTCAGCTGGAGATTTCTTTACTGTTTCCCTTGCCTGAACCTATGATAACTGTAAAGAAATATGAAATGCTCATGGTTTGACCTGGAGATTATTTTTCCATGGACCAAATGTGAGTCTCTCTCAGCTCCTAACCAATAGCTACCTTACGTGACTGTAATTACTTGAAAGCAATTATTCTAAGTGAAAACCAGGATTTTTTTTACATGCTACCTATTTCTTCTTACACCAACTTGTTGCGTTTTCTTTAATCTCCTTTTACTAGTCTTTGTTCAAATGAAGATTTCTAGTTATTTAAGAGCAATAATCTCCTTTTCCTTACTTGCTGTTTTAGTTTGAAATTTTCTGAGATGTTGGGCTTGCAAGTTGCAAGTCAAGTTTTTGCAGCTCTGCAAACAGAGTTTGGAGCTCTCCTCAGTTTTCCAGCTCCTCCTTCTAACACTTACATTTGTCCGCATTTGGGGAGGCAGCACAGTCACTGAGAAGAAAAACATACTGGCTAGCTTGCCCTGGGGACAAGATGAGGAGAGAGAGAGTGGTACCTCAGGGATCAGTAGAAGGAAGGTTATATTGGAATTCCATTGTTTGCTACAATGGAGAGAGTTCTTCCTTCGTATGTGGAAATGGGGGGCTGGCCTGGAAGCACATGGAACCAAGACCTGGACTTTAAAATGCACAGTGAAGCTAAGGGACGTGTACATAGACTGAACATGTGATTAATCTCCATATATCTTTGTGTGAAGATTTCTGTGGGGTGGATTCTTTCTGTGGGGTTTTATGTGGAGTGAATTAAATAGATCTTGATGGGATTTTCCTCAAACCGTGTTGATTTAGTTTTTTGCCTGCAATTTGTAAGTGGTTTCTGAACCACTTACGTTTTTGTTTCAGCCCTTTAGCTCATTAACTAACTTAATTAGTTCATTTCATCTCAGGATAAAATCCTAGACACTTGGACCCTCATCTTTGATGAGAACATCTAGGCATTAAATTATAAATTATATTTATTGCAAATATCTGCTCACAGATTTTAAATATCTGATCTTCAGTTCTAGTTAAGTACATCTCAAATACCAAACCCCACCTGTTCTATTTTATTTTACTGATTCACTGAAAGGAATGTAGTTTCAGTGGAAGGAAAAAACAAATCTTATTTTGCACTCTGATTCAATACACTATAACTTGTGATCATGCAGAACAAGAGACAAGTCAGACAGCTGAATTTGTAGTCCATGTTGATCTGTTAACATGTCACACATTAGCTTTAAAACTAAATCTTCTAACACAAGAAGTTCAGTAGCACTGGTAGCACTCAGGTAATGTTGTGTTAATACTGGTAGTATGGATAAGATTATTTGTTATTTGCTACAAATGCAATACAATTTACAGTGACAGATTTATTGCTGATTTTTGGCTAGTATGTCACAAAATACAGAAGAAATACTAAACATAAACTTAGCTAAAAATCCTCTGGTATTCTCATATCATAAGTGTTAGCATGATAATAATTTAGTTCTTGTATCAAATATTTCAGTTTATTTTTTAATTTTTTTTCATACTTCATTTGTACTAATGATTCTATATACAAATCCACTTACCTTGCAATGTGTTAAAACTCTTCTGGGGAAATGGGTCAAATCTAATCTCAGTACACAATGTAGGTTTTATCTTATAGAAATATTCACCAAAAAGTAATGGGAAATAAGAGATTTGTCTTTGTTTAGAATAGTTCCTAAATTCCATGCAAAGACAAAGAAGTGGAAGCTACAGTTTGTGTAGACTTATGCTTTCATGAATGTAAAGAGACATAAATGAAAATGATATATAGAAAATCTGAAAGGTAATAACCCACTTACTACACCTAACATTTCCATGCAATTCAATGTTTCTTTTCTTCTGAGCATGACTACCTGTTCACAGGCATGTATCACACAGGACATGAGATCTCCAGCTTGAGCACACAACTGTACAATATTGTCCAAACAGTTCATGCATATGGAAATTTGTTCCTAAAGTCAAACTTATAATACAGCTGAAATTCAGTCTGAAGTGCAGAGTGGTCTACAAATTATTGTAAAATGAGTAGGAGAAATTCTTATCTTCAAAAAACACCAGAAAGTCAAAAATATTAAAAGTAAAGCAAGTAATCTGGAATGTACCCTAAGCAGACAGGTAGAATCATTATTTCGTAGGGTTTTCTTTCCTTTATGATTCTGAGCCTTCTTAAGTAAGGGCAGGAGCTTTGATTAGCCACAGGCTTTCCACTTGCCCAAAATTGTATTGCCATTTCTGAAAAAAATATTCTCCCCAATTAATGGGTGCAGTTGCTCTTTAACAGCTTTTCATTGCTCTACTCCAAATGTGATTTTTTCTTTGTGTAAAGACTATCTGTTTGAGTTGCCTCTCAGCTACTACCCCCTTTAACCTCAGACCATGACCTCTTGTTTTGCAACCAGTTACTATCTATGCTGCTTGCTGGTGTCAATTTGTTTCCACTTCATTCAGGATCAGTCATCTGGGCTCTTGATCTCTTATCGTGTTCTAACTGGAAACCATCTTTCATCCCAGTGAAGGGAGGAAAACTCCATATTTAATGAAATGATTCTGTAGCAGGTAACAAAAACGTAATGCAATTGCACTGATTCCCTTAGAAATTATTTAAGAACAGGTAATATCTATTCATCTATCTAATATAGGAATGATCAGCTAATCAATGTGGGACCCCAAATGAAAGTGTTCTTAAATTTTAAGAGAAAGATTTCTGCTGAGAGTAAGAGGTAGCAGGTAACGACTACGACAACAGTATATCTGCTTTATGTAGGAAAATGACAAGAGCAAGAAAAGGAATTTTTAATGTAATCTGTCACTAGAATGAGATGGTAGGAAATTCTCTTTTCAAAGTGAATACCTAGGAAGTACAATTAAAATGTAGGGAAATACTTTGATTAAAAGCTAAAATATGTTGACATTTTGACTTCGTATGACAAGGAACACAGTAAACTGTGTTTAAAAACTAAATCATGATGTTTAAATGAAGAAAATAAATTATTGTAAATATAGATGTCAATTATGTCATTTAAAGTTTTTGAACTCAAATGTTTATTACTTCATATAGGTGCTTTTTATGATTCATTGTCATGATATTTGTTTATTAATATTCGTAATACAAAATAATATTAATAAATTTGAATTGTAATTACCCAATGAAGTAATAAAATTGACAATCTATCTTCTATGTGACCAATTGTTGCTAAGCAACAACAGATAAATATTGAGTAATAAGCTACAGATTTTTAAGGAATATAAGATTTTGTAGGGAAGAACTGATTGCTGACATAGTTATTAAAAAATACAAGTAATTATTTGCTGTGAATATTTGCAGTTCCAATAACAGTCTTGCCTAGTCAGAATTCAGGAAAATTATATAGGCTAATAGGATTTGACATACCTCATTGAATTCCAAATCCTCCTACTTCTTTCCCAGTCATCAAAGTTAGACTGGATGTTTCTAATCATGAGACAATGCATGTGCTTCAGTCACTGGGACATAACCTGCTATACATACTCTTTTATCATTACTTTCTGCACTGTTTGAACATTGTTTGAAATAAGGACTGGCACATCTGAAAGTATTTGTATACCTACCATGCCACAATCAATAGATGTTTCTAGAAATTGAAGCTCAGTTACATTGACACACCGAATTCTGAGGAATTCTGTACTATTTATCTTGATTTCTGGGAAAGTAATCTTACAGATTATATTATTAACATCTCTTGTAGAACAGTCTGGTATAATAAACAGTAATCCACATCCAGTTCTCCCTTCTTCTGTGTCTTCCAATTATATATATATCCTCATCTAATAGGCACCCATAATTTATGAATCCAAATATTGAAATTCTAGGGAAATTCTGGGATCTGTTACTGGGTAAATTTATGGTAATCCTTTTGCTGGGATGGGGGGGAAGTGGAGACACTTCATGTGAATGAAGATGAGATGTACTGCATCACTTGCATTGAAAGCAAGAGATTGAGCACTTAACATTTTAAAATTTTTAATATATATGTAGGAAAAAATATAAATCAGGACACATAGTCACTTATTTGATAATAAAATAAAATGTAACTAAATACTTTTCAAAATTGAGAAAAAGTCACTGGATTTTTTAAATTAAATTGCAAATATTTATGGAGCCACCTTTTATCTCATGTCAGCCGCCAAGTTCATATTTTTCCATATAAAAAGGAGAACTGATTAGTAACTCTGGTTCACTTTTTATCTATTGCATCAAATCCCCTCCCTGTACTTCTCACACTAAAACACTGAGAATGCCAACATAAAAATGCTCTTCTATATAATGGCATACAAAAATGTTTTGGAAATCCACATTAAACATTTCCACAACTACCTCTTTGTTCACAGATTTAGTAAAAACTTAGTGTTAAAAACAATCAAACAAATTAGTCATATCCCTTGCGAGGTATATGTCATTCTTTTAAATGGTACATAATCCTATCTACTGTGCTGCATTCAATCAAATCTACCTATTGTATGCTTTTCAGGTCAGTAGTTCTGAATTTTTCATAGATTCTTTCATAAACTTTTAGAGAGAAACATTCTTAGTCACATCTGTTACTTCATTAGCCTCAGTGAGTTATCAAAAAATTCTGCCACTGACTTTCCCATTTCCCCAAACATGCCACAGAACATTTTATCTGAGCCTGGTGCTTTATCATGATTTAATCATTCTAATTTTGCAAACACTTTCTATGATCTGGGGCTCATAAAACTCTTGATGTATTTTACTTTCACAGAAAATTTATTCCAGACTTCAGGTTATGGCCTACAGCTGCACTCATAAATATCAAGTCAAAGAATTCATTTGTACTAAATTAGGTTCCAGAGATGTGCAGAGCTATTCATACCACTTAAAAGAACACCAAAATTCATATTTCAGCCAGGTTCCACATAAGTAGAATATACACGACTGCCAAATCAAACTTCTTTGCCAATATGTTTTGAAAGCACGGAAAACAGTCAAACTCCATGCAGGGCTATTGCTGAGAACAGATTGAAATGCCTCTGGTAATGGTGGTAAACTTTAAAACTCTACATTATCCAGATACACAAATTCTAATGAAATCTAAACGAAAATACAGTAAATAAAGTCAAAGAGTTGTAGCAAAGTTAAGGCAGGAAGCATTGTGTCCCTATTTTAAGTACATATTCTTCATGCTCAGTGTTCAGAGTTTTAGGAAGCATGCTTTCTGCTCTTCACTGGTCACCCCCATATAAAACAGCATCAGTCCCAGAAACCTCTGAGTACTAAACCATGTTCCATAAACATAAAAACCTTAATAACTTTGAGTTATTACATGTAAAATTGAAGGCATCTTCATTAGTTATCATGTGTTCATGGGAGGATTTTACCCATATGTTCTTCATACAATTTTAACCTGAAGAAGCAACACTAACTTCAACACCTCCAGCTGAGACCTACAGCAAAATTACTTCTTCATGCTTCCAGATAAACACTGCTTCTAGATAAATATGAAGCACCATAACTTGTGTGAAGTTCAAATCTGCTAGTAAAATAACATCTTTAAAAACAAAATCCATTGTTTCAGAAGTGTGATTGAGAATGTATAAAGACTTTTCCTATGTTTGAACTAAGTACAGTAAGAAGCTTGTGAAAATGTCTGAATAATACTGTAAAAGAATCATAGAATTCTTTCAGTTGGAATGGACCTTCAAAGGTCATCTAGTCCAATCCTTCCTCCCCAGAGTCCCATTCAACCTGACCTTGAATGTCTCCAGGAGTATGTTCTCTACCACCTCTCTGGGCAGGCTGATAGATGTTTCATCGTCNAATACTGTAAAAGAATCATAGAATTCTTTCAGTTGGAATGGACCTTCAAAGGTCGTCTAGTCCAATCCTTCCTCCCCAGAGTCCCATTCAACCTGACCTTGAATGTCTCCAGGAGTATGTTCTCTACCACCTCTCTGGGCAGGCTGATCAGATGTTTCATCGTCCTCACAGTGAAGAACTTCCTACTCACATGTGATCTAAATCTCCACTGTTTCAATTTAAAGACATTAAACCTTGTATTGATGCAAAAGGCTTTGTTAGAAAGACTATCCCCAACTTTCTTGTAATGCTCCATTAAGTACTTGAAGGCCACAATAATGTTTCCCTGGAGTCTTCTCAAACAACCCCAACTATCTCAACCTGTTCTCATAGTAGAGGTGTTCCACCATTCTAATACTTTCTATGGTTCTCATCTGGATCCCTTTGAACAGGTTTGAGTCCTGCTTGAATGGAAGACTCTAGATCTTGGTGCAATACTAGAGATGAGGTTTCACCAGAGTAGGGCAGAGAAATAGGATCACCTTCTTTTCTATCCTTTTCAAAAATAACCTTGCAATAACCTGCAAGCATGAAACCTTCTGTAGCTGGAGTATGAAGGCTTCATCTTGATCAAACAATCTCTAGTACATACTAAACACAAGATTCCTTTTGTTGCCTTGCTCTAATTCTTACCCATAAGCTTTCAAACTGCCTATGACTATTCTTCAGGGACAGCATTTCATACCCTAGCCATTTCTTGATGTAGAGAGTGATACTTCTGATCTTCCTTCCTCACCTTTTCCTTCTCAACAACCTTTAGTGGTCACTAGTTGCACTCCAGTTATGGTATTTGCTCACTATATTTCAGTAGTGACAATCCAGTCATAGCTTTCTAGCAGCTCAGTAGATTCCAACTCCTGTTTGTTGCTTATGCAGTGTCCTTTAGTGTATAGGCATTTTAACTGGGCTGTCAGTTGTGTCACCTTCCTGGAGGAACACCCTTTAATTCCTCTGCAATATTTTACCAGTGCTTCCCTGTGTAGCAGAAGCCTTCGTAGTGTTAGTGTCAAGCAGAAAAGCAGCCTATCTGTGTTCATCACAGATTTGTCTCTGGTTTCATTATAACAACTTACCCCTGTATAATGACCATATATTTTTGTAATGTTCATAATTGTTTCTCTCCTAACAGGTGACAATTTCTACACAGTATTAATCTTTTGAAATTATTGAAACATTTATAAGAGCAGAAGAATCTAAGCATTAATTCATGTAAGAATAGTGCACAATTTAAAGCATCAAGCATCATTTAATCACTGTATTTATACATTCATGTATGCACTGGAAACCATGAAGTTATACATACCCATAAATAACAGAGGTTTAGCTTATCATTATTATTTAGGGATCATATGGTGCAAATACATTTAAGTCTACTACTGTAATTTGCAAGGGTAAACTTGCTCAGCAGTATAACCTGTTTATCCCATGCTGTTTCAGTATGTACTTCCCTTCAGCATGTACAGAGCAAAAGCAGCAGCAGTAACATTCTGAATTTGCTTACTGTTGTTCTCTACATGAGTTAGGAAAAAGGCGGGGTGGGGGGAGGAGGGTATGGGCAGGAGGAAGTCTTGGTTCTTACCAGAGATCTCTGGTTCTTATCAGGGTTCTCTGCTTCTAAAGGAATATAATGGTCACAGTGCTTTTAGAAAACTTACCTTGGTTTGTGTCTGCTACCTTAACATGAACTCACATAATTCTTAAGAAGGAATTCTATAATAATATCCTCAGTCCATCTTGCATGATCCTTAGGCCATCAGGTACTCCCAGGAATACCTTGCTTCCATGCCAAATACACACAGCCAGTCCACCTCTGAACCATACCTCACCTCTCCCAAGCATGTTAGATGCTGGATGAAGTACCAGATGGACAAGGAATAAATCTTAGCTTAATTGGCACAAATGTTTATACAGCCACTCTGACATTAACAAAAGGAAAAGACATATAAAATTCCCCAGAAGTAAACTGGATATTGAGGCTAACTAGAAAAATATTTTTTATTTCTTTTCTTTACTCTGTTCACTTAAGTGGCTGCAGCTCATGGACTGACATCTCAAAGTTGCGTGGGTCACTGGGTGAGTGGCTAATAAGGCTAATAATACAATGTGAATTCAGTTAAAGCAATAGGCTCCTACTTCTTCACTCATTATTTTCAGAGAGAGAGAAAATTTCAGTAATATTTTCTCTTCTGTGGTACAAATCCTAGTGTACAATGTGAAGAGGATTTAGTAACCAGAAGTTCAATAGCTTGCTTTGTGAATCATAGTTCACAGAACACTCCAGTACAAATTGTTAGGCAATCAAAATTTGTCACTGGTGACTATTTCTGATCTCATCAATGCCAGCAGTATCCCCAGGTTCTTGTTCTCAGAGCTACCCTTAATCCATTCACTCCTTGATATGTGTAGGTACTGATCACTTACCTAACTTGGGTACAGACCCTTGTGTTTGGCCTTGTTGAACTTCATGAGGCTGAAGAAAATAAAATTAGGACAAGGTTCGGGCAGAGAAAAGAAGATGCAAGGACAATGAAAGAAGGGTAAATAAACAGGAAGGAGTAAAAGTAAGCAAATAATGTAATCAAAACCATGTGGAAGGTTCTCTAACCTCTATAGTCTCTACAGTGTGATAGCCTTTATGGTCAGATACACTCCTTGATCATTGAACACTATTGAAAATAATGAGTTATTTCATACTGAATGGGGCAAGCAGAAATTAACTCAAATTAAGAGACTGGGGGTGTTTGACTCCAAACAAAAATAATTTAGGGATAGTGAAGCAGTAAATTGCCTATGGAGGTTGTAGTATGTCCATAGTAGGAGCTTTATTGAAAGTTACTTGGAAAGATATGTCTTGGATGACATGGTATAGTTGATCGTATCCTAGGTCAGGGAATGGACTAGACAACATAACAAATCCTTTGAATTCTGTCTTCCTATATGTTGTTAAGACCTGCTTGTTCTTTTCAAGGCATCTTTAGTTTTATACATATNTTTATATATATATTTATACATATATTATATATAAATATATATTATATATATATTATATATAAATATTATTTTACTTATATATTTAGAAGCTGTGAAGCCTCTCAGCTTCACAGAACCAATGGAAAGCTTAACACATCACTCTGACATTATCTGACAGTGAAATATACACTTGCACAATTAGAAACGTTTGCATGTTAATAAATTTCTTCATGAACAACACATTGATTACTTCTGAACTATATGTTGTGTCTCTAAAATCTAGTAAACCATGTTCAGAACTCCTCAAAAAACTTTTTTGTGTGTGTTTTATCTGATTATCTAATAAATTAATACAAGGGAGCTCATTAAATTCAGAGCAAGGAAGAAGGAAAAGGTGTTGCTGGATCTTAATTAGCAAGGTACAAAGATACCAATTAACACCTATAGCTCAAGAAAAGAAAAAACTTTTCCTGCATCATACCAAAAAAATACGTTCACATCAGGTTACACATATTTAAGCGGCATGCAACTAAATTTGGTGCTAATGTTGTTATTAAGTAAAAAGTATCAGGTAAAAGGAAAGAACAACTTTCCCAGGGTAGTAACCAAGATTCCTTTTATTGCTATAAGACCATCTCTTTATCTATTCAGATTAATGATAGCATAATTAGGAAAAAAAACGTGCTACAGAAATGGTTAAGAATGATATAATCTGGGTTTTGCTACCAGATGTACCACCCTAATGTGTGCCAATAATAATTTAAATATACAGTTTGTAATTAACACCTCTGACAAGCTAGAAAATAATTATTTTCTCTTTCAGATAATACATTGTCTGCTAAGAATAAGATCCTTCTTGAATATAGATAGTTCTTTTACTCTTGGTTGAATGTTGTTATGATTCAGTGAACTTCTATGGTGTTCAGTTATAAGTTACACTGGAACCATCTAGCTCTATAGTCTCAAACGAACAAGCCCCATAACCTGTAAAGGAAATTGTGGTTATTTTTCACACCCTTTCCAAGCTGTTAGTGATTATTCTTTCTGAAAAGAATTAGGACATTTAAGTGTCTCTAAATTACAGTGCCGACTAAGCCAAGAAAACTTTAGAAAAGGCAAAAGACTGCAAATGGGTAGGTAGTAAGAGGTACTGTCTTCAGGGTTCATATGAAAAGCAGCATTTTTACATTCTTCATGGAAGCCTGCAGGGCATTATATTAAACCCATAAAGAGTATAGAGCAAACTCATTTCTGAAGGAATAAAGAATCAGTACTTTCTTAGGGGACTCCAAAAGGCTTGCTTTTTCCTTTTAGGTGTGGTAGCTTGTGCACATTTCAACAATAAGTAATATTTAACAAGGAAGAAGGATGATAATCTCTGTTCCTTCTGTTACAATGGAATCAAAAATCTTTGAAGGGTTTCTTTTGAATGCAAATTTAGTTCACACTTGGAACCTTACAATGTACACTTGAGCATGCTGCTGCTTTTCTCAACACAGTTTCCCTCCTGGTGGAACAACATTTGAAGATGTCCAACAGTGAGCCATCTGTAGATCTCTCCTTGTAAAACGAATGTCCTCCAGCAGTTAGCACTCCATATACATGCGAGATTTATGCCTAGATCCCACACAGTCATTAGCTGTGTTTCCTGTGAAAAAAACAATGCAGTTGTGCACTCCTATAATCACAAAGACCCATGCAAAATTTTTGCTTCTTTGTACAGCATTAGTCCACAATGTGGATGCGTCTCACACCAAGTTGTCTCTGATGTATTAAGAAATAGGCAGTTCTGGATATGCATATCAATCAGACTTTTAAAACTATGGCTCCAAAAAATAGGTTTTAACCACTAATTTAACATATTGCATCTTTCTACATAGTTGAATCAAAACACTGTGTCATCAAACATTTCTGTTAATGCAGCCTTAAATTTAGCAACGCATCCTTCTGCAGTTTACTACACCTGGTTAAGCCTGGCATGGGATTTATATGCCTGACTGTGGGCTTCTGGTGATATTTCTGATTTGGTGTTGTATACTGTTGCCACTCTAATTGCTGCTCCAGAAAAGCATGACCATTGCATTGCATTGGCCAGCTCTTCCAGTCCAAGCTGCATAAAGTGACGCAAGGTGTGACAGAGCCGTGGAATCAAGATGATCAAGTCTAACAGTTCAAGCATCATAATCCTAATATCTAGAACACCTAAGTGATCTTCCTGATGTTCTGAAAGAGGGATATGAAGGGAAGTTTAACTCAATGAAATATTTTATACCAAACTTAATTCACAAGGACTAGACTGGGATCCTCAGATAATACATAATTACTTTCTTTTGCAATGGAATTAAATAGACTTTATTTTATAAGAACAGTCAGGTGTGTAAAATCCCATAAAGCCCAGAGAATTATTCACAATTCCAGTCTGTAATCAATCAGGAGTGTTGTTTGCATCAAGCATCTAAAACACATTCTTTACCATTTTTTCTGCTTCTCTCCTGTCCTTTTCCTCAGCAGGCAGTTTTGTGCTTCTTAAAATGCTGCGAAGAAGAGAGGAGTGAAAGCATCTTTCTCCTTGTGTAGATGATTAACTGGAGGAAAAGGATAGCTAAAGCTTCACAGAACAGTATACAGGATCATGAATTGTTTTAATGTAGTATTTTGATTTAATTTAGTAATTTGATGTTGATGAAAAGTTTTCAGAGTAACTTAGTAAACAACAAATGATAATTCTGTAAATATAAATAAAAGCTCAAGTTACCTTTTACTTTAAAGTATCACTATGTGAATTTTGTCTCAACTTGGCAACTGGGAAGAAGAGTGTTCCGAATGTGTATGAATTTGGGATCAGTTAAGCTATTGTACCAATTCTTGATAGTGAGCTTATGCAATTTTCTCACAAAGAATAATATTTCAGCCTTAGGTCAGTGGTAGAATGTTTGATTGAGTTACTTGATTTTTCAAAATCATCTTAGTTAATTGCAGATCAAATGCTCTTTCAGAGTTACAAAAGACAGGGTGTGTCTTTGTTGAGAGGGTATGTATGTCATCTTTCCAGCTGGGGTAATATGTAAAAGACCAACAACTGACAAATGTATTTTATAAATGCATCTAATGACACAATCAACACTGTGGCTACATGCATGCATTTTTAATAGCAGTTACTTCAGCAGATATGCTAATAAAAAGTCTGCAGTGAATAGAAGAACTAATATAAATTCCTAACTTGACCTGATGGCTTTGAATATTGTTCATACTTTTCATTCTTAATAATATTCTGAATAATGATTGCAGATTTATAAGAAGTAGTTTTATTTTTAAGCAAAGAAATATTTAACAAAAAACTAATGCAAATTTAGGTAATTTTCATCATAACAACATTCTCTACCTATTATTTTTACTGTTCATTATAAGAGAAGAAAATAATTTACAAACCACTTTCCTAGACAGACTGGGGCAGTGACTTCCTTATCTTATTTGTCTGTCTTCTTCTACCAACTTTTCCAAGATTTTTCTCTCTAGTGTAGATTCTACTGCAAGTTGATCTTCAAAATCTCCATTTTAGTGGCTACTACATGCTTTCTTATCTGAAAGACCATGAAATGTAGCAACCTGCAAACATTTTGATCACTCTCTCTGCAGCATAAGTGTTTCATGTAGTGAATATTTCATTGATGCTTAAACCCAGAGCCAATATTATTTTGCTAAGTTTTTTTTTAAACTTTTCTTGAAAGGATCAAGGTGCTCTCTGCACTAGCTAAGAAAATATAGATCAACTGAAAGCTTACTAAAAATGGCTGTCTTTCATACAAATTTTCTTCAGCTGTGTTTAGTGATTCGTAAGCACAAGCATAAATAATGTAAAAGGCTTTAGAAGCATAATGCTGTGGGCATGAATTTTAACTTTTTCTGTAGATTAAGAACTCCACATACTTATCCAAATAGTGTAAAAGGAACAGACATTTGTTCACCTTCATAAAAACACCAACCCTATATTAGTTTCCACGGTGTGCATTCCTTATATCCCTTTAGTCACTGTATTGCATGTAGCATTCATCACAATAAATTGCAGACATAAAATGTTTCTTGGTCACATCTATTTTTAAGGCCAGACAGGAATTTATAGATCTGTCCATTTTTAATTTTACTCTACAATCAAATTTAGAATTCTTTTTTTCTTTGAATTATAGAATCATTAGGGATCAGAAGGGACCTCGAAAGACTATTTAATCCAATCCCCATGCTACAGCACAGTCACCTAGACCAATCACCTGGAACATATCCAGGCGAGTCTGGAACATCTCCAGAGAAGAAGATTCCACAACCACCCTGGGCAGTTACCCTCACTGTGAAGTTCCTTCTGATATTTCTATGGAACCTCCCCCTCCTATGTTCCAGTTTGCACCCAGTGCCCCTTGTCCTATCACCAGATGACCTTGAGAAGAGCCTGGCTCCATCCTCCTGACACCCACCCTGCACATATTTATAGACATTCATGAGGTCACACCTCAGCCTCATTTTCTCCAGGCTCAAGACACCCAGCTCCCTCAGCCTTTCCTAATGAGGCAGGTGGTCTACTTCCTTCATCATCTTTTTTGCTCTATGCTGGAAACCCTCCAGCATATCCTTAAATATTAGTAAACTTTAAAGAATCTTCCTAAATGGCATTACAGATAAAGAACATTCTGTCACAGGAGCTGAAATAATTGAATGCTTAACAAAAAAGCTCAATTAAACACACTTTTTACTTCAGACTGGAATTTTCTGACTTGCTTCTTTTAGCCCAATGGAAGAACAGCCCTTGTCTGTGAATTTCTGCGAACTGGTCCATTTTGCCCAGCTGATTGTTATTTTTTCTGATTTCTTTTCTTAGGACCACATAGTCCTTTCTTTGGTTTTGGGCTGTGATTTTTTGTGTGTAAAAAATTATATGTGACTCTGAAACAACAATGTATGATTTGTTTATTCTTCAGATACTAGATGAGTAGTACAGAGGCAAATAGGGGAAAGCTGTATCCTGAAAGATTATTTCAACTAAAATTATTGGCAAATTTTATTCCCTTGAAAGACACTGAAGACTTTAATAAAATATAAATTACTTTGGCTACCAGTGCCAAGCATCTGAGGTAGTTGTCAGGGATTATTTCTTCTAGACATAGTTAACTGCAAAAATGGAGAATTTTCCACCATTTATGGTCTAGACGATATTTTCCTTTGCAAAGATGTGACCCAGACTTGAGAACACCCCGCAGACTCAGGACACCCAAGGTCAAGCCATGACAGTAGTTAAAATTCCAGTTCTAGTATTGGAACAGCTTTAATTGTGAATGAACTTCTACGCACATGATCAGATTTTCCCCTTAACAGTCTCATCGGGTTCCTGCTAGAATTATTATCTTCTTTTTTTCTTTCCTTTTTTAATCCTTCCTCTCTAACCAGAAATTTAGGACTGCAATCCAATTGCCACCTAACTTATTCTTTATACTTTGGAAAAAAAAAGTACTCAGGCTTTGCAATATAGTTTTGTAATAAAGTCTTTATGCCTCTTTATTTCAATGCATGTATATAAGACTGCAGTTTCAGTTTTGATATTTCAAAACTTATTTAACTGTTCACATGGCCGAAAAGGTAGCACAACTCTCCTGAATGTCTTTAAAGTGTGCAAAGAAAATTGCATGCATTTTTAGAAAAAAAATATGAATGCTTTTCCCTTATCAGCAAACAGAAACCCCGTGGCTTGTTCTGGCTATCTGCATTCACTCTTTCGGTTTCCAGATGCCTTGCTTCCTTAGCTCATGGTCAGATAAGAAATTGTGGCGAGAACTGACACTGTGCTATAGATCTTAAAAATTTCCTATCCTTTTCATGATCAACTGCTTTCACGCATGCAACAGTAATTACAGCATGCATTTAAAATAATATCTAGCCTTCAGTTTGCTCAACTTGGGGTCTGCAAGTATACAAATGTTCAGCCCTATTAGACCACAGTGATCCTTCTTAGAATCCTAGAATCATTAGTGATCAGAAGGGACTTACAAAAATCATCTATTCCAATCCCCTGGCACAGCAGGATCACCTAGACCAAGTCACACAGGAACACAGCCAGGTGGTCTGGAAGGTCTCCAGAGAAGGAGACTCCACAACCCCCCTGGGCAGCCTGTTCCAATGCTCCAGGACCCTTACTGGGAAGAAGGTCCTTCTGATATTTCTATGGAACCTCCTCTGTTCCAGTTTGCACCCACTGCCCCTTGTCCTGTCACTAGAAGACACTGAGATGACAGTGAGAAGAGCCTGGCTCCATCCTCCTGATACCCACCCCTCACATATTTATAGACATTAATGAGGTCGCCCCTCAGCCTCATCTTCTCCAAGCTCAAGAGACCCAGCTCAGCCTGTTTAGGAAGTTCTTCACAATGAGGGTGGTGAGACAGTGGAACAAGTTACCCAGGGAGGTTGTGGCTACCCCCTCTCTGCAAGTGTTCAAGGCCAAATAAGATGGGGCCTTGAGCAACCTGATCTCATGGGGGTTGTCCCTGCTTATAGCAGGGGGTTGGAAGTAGATTATCTTTAAGATCCCTTCCAACCTAAACCATTCTGTGAATCTATGAATCTGCTGCTTCCATTACACTACCTGGACTTGGTAAAAAGATAATCCTAATAACTTTTCTCCCCTGCTTATTTATTCACCTTCCCCTCATTCCAGGTTCAGTCATAATATAACTTTATCCTTTATCCCCATCCTTTTTTTTTTTTTAAAATTCTTCCTTAACTTGGTGAATTTGGTTTGAATAGATAAAGTGAGAATACTCTTAATACTACAATGTTCTTAACTCTATAATATTGCCTCCCATACTTATTTTGCTGAAAAAATACTGAAAACTGACTTCTGCTGTATCTGACGTCATGTATAGGAGATATGGAAAAGTCTTGGGTGATCTGTGCTACATAAAGCATATACAGGTATATAAAGCTCAGTGTATATATCCACTGTACTTACAATATTAGTGGAGAAGAGGAAACTGATGGTTGATCTCGTTAATTTTTATAAATATGTAAAGTGCAAGTGTCAGGAGGGTGGAGCCAGGCTCTTCTCAGTGGAGTCCAATGATAGGACAAGTAGGTTCAACACATGCAAGCTGGAGCATAGACGATTCCATGTAAACATAAGTAGAAGCATTTTTGCAGTGAAGTTGACGGAGCACTGGAACGGGATGCCCAAAGTGGTTGTGGAGTCTTCTTCCCTAGAAACGTTCAAAACCAGCATGGACATGTTACTGTGTGACCTAACCTAGGTGATCCTGCTCCTGTAAGGGGGTTGCACTAGATGATCTTTCAAGGTCCCTTACAACCCCTAATGCTTCCATTATGTCTGAAACTTTCACAGACCTTTTGGAAGGGACAAAATTGTGGTTTTATTGAGCTCGAAATCAAGAGTATGGAGAAATAAGAATGTAAAGAATGAGTTCTATTACAGTCTTATGGCTTGGATTTAATAGTCCAATAAATTCTTAATGAAATTTAAACAGCAGGATGGCTTAGGATCATTGTGGGTGTAGAGAGGAAAAGAAATTCAGAATCTTCAGTATTGCTGCCACAGTGTTCCTAATATTGCACGATGTTTTTAAGATTCTTAAAAGGAGGATTGATTCAAACCACGACATCACCACTGTACTTTGCTGCTGTTACTTACATAACTCTTGTATTTTTCTTACTCAAGGGCAGAAGAAGGCTGCACTCAAGAATAAACAACCTCCTGCATATTACAGTCTGGAATAGACAGAGAGATGCAGCTCAAGGGAAAGGTGCTGGTGGTCTTGCCAGACTGCACAGCAGGACACCAGATGGGCCTTGTCATGTAGTTTGAAGACAGTGAAAGGTTACATCTAGAGTATTGTGTTCCTCCAGTTTTAGAGGTACGGGTACTTTGATGCACTGAGCAGAAGCCACCAAATATAGGGCTGAAGTGAATGATAGGCTCGTAAAGAGAGGTTGGGAAAGCAGGGATATCTTTGAGAGCATCTCACGGATGTCCTCACATCTATAGGAAGATAATTGAGAGATCTAGTTAAACTCTACACAGAAGTATATAGTGAGAGGATAGAAATTAAGGAAAAATGGAACCAACAGAAGTTTCTGTCAGACATAAGAAAGAATCAGGATGGCAAAGGAGTTGCCCAGAAATGCTGGTCCCTGTAGCATTGGAATAGGCTGTCCACGGAGCTGTGGAGTCTTCTTTGGAGACATTCAAGACACGCCTAGATATGCTTCTGTGTGACTTGGTCTAGGTGATCCTGCTGTGGCAGGGGCATTAGAATAGATGATCTTTCCATGTCCCTTCCAATCCTTAATGATTCTATGATTTTAAAAGGAAAGCTTAAGGCCAAATAAAATGCATTAGTTGTTCCTCTCACTCTTCTCATAGGTGCTGTACTTCGCTGCCTAGAGGTTAGGAATGCTCAGGAACAGAAGTCAACATTATTCAGATGGCTTTCTGTTCTTGAATATTTAAATCATCTCCTCCTAGAGTTAGCTTCCTTGTTGCTATGCTCCAATGGCACCTTGGTTTCTAAAGACTTCAGAATAATTTGTTTTCTCTAAACCAATTTGTCTCTTGTCAAAGTGAGATTGCAGTTTTACAACCACTTGGGGAATAACTGATCCCAATCCATAAATAACAAACTCATCTGCATAATATATACTAAGATGTCCCTGTAGACTATAGAGAAATTGTATACGAATAGAAAGATACAAACCCAGTTAAGAGATTTATGCAAGAGAGACTTTAGTTGATATGTCTAATATTTTCTAGCACAAACATTTTTATATCAGCGTACAAGCAAATCTATATTAGTAGCTTGAGTTGTTGAAGTGTTGTGATTGTAAAGATAGAGAAATGAAAAAAGGCTACAAATCAAATGGATATTTAAATACTGGAAAAATCTTCTTGGGCAACTTGGTCTAGTGAGAGATGTCCCTGTCCATAACAAGGAGGGGCTTGAACTACATAATCTCTGAGGGCTTTTCCTATCAAAGTTGTTTTATGCTTCTATGAAAATGCCCAAAGTTGGGAATATGAAAATATTACACAATAGCTAGAAGCATAATAATGCAGATTTACAAAGGCAATACTTGCCCTACATACACACTGTTCCTTTCTGATATTGGGATCCAGCTTATTCTCAGAGTCATCTGATGACAGGATAAGGTACAATGAGTGCAAGCTGGAACAGAGGAGGTTCCATAGAAATATCAGATGAAACTTCTTCACAGTGAAGGTACCAGAGCATTGGAACAGGCTGCCCAGGGGTTTGTGGAGTCTCCTTCTCTGGAAACATTCAAGACCCGCCTGGATGTGTTCCTGTGCGTCTTGGTCTGGGTGATCTTGCTGCGGCAGGGAGATTGGACTGGATGATCTTTCAAGGTCCCTTCCTATCTGTAATGATTCTATGTTTCAGACAAAATACGTTAACAAGTATTAAATGACTCTGCCAACAGAGCTGATAGATAATCTGTATTAGCCACGTACCAAATTAAGGGTATTTGTAAAAATCTATTTAGGTAGAAAAAAATAAGAAGTGCTTTTTAGTATCTTCATCAACTCAGGGGAAATTTGTTTCAGATTTTCTGGATATATGCAAAAGGAGTTCTGCTTTTCTTTTTTTGTCTTGAGGTTTTAGAGAAGTTTGGTATGTACAAGATCTTTTCTAGTTTCTCAGACCTGTCATAATGCTGTAGTCTGTCAAGTCAGAAATAAAGGTAACTGGGAAGAAGTCAGAAGTGATAATGCTAGGTTCTTTCCTTAAACAGAATGAGACAAAGTGATGTCTAAATGATAATACGTGAAGTAGCAATAGCGATAAGTTAATGAGCACCTGGAAAAGAGCATTTATCCCCCTCCTATGCTCTCCTTTTAGGAGTTCTGCACAATCAAATAGAAAACATTCAATAGTTGAGGGGAACACAAAATCTGCCAATGTAAGTAACACATTATTACAGTAATGATTTATATCGAACTAAAGTTTTTCCATCTGTTTCTGACTGGTAATTATTTGTGTATGAAAGAAACACATGAAGTTGGGATAGATTTTAAAACCATAATTTGTAGAAATTTTGGTGGAAAAAGACCTCAGGATTCAAAAAGTAATGAATTTTGGATCAAGTGCCAAATCAGTGTAGCTTCATCCCTCTTACAAATTACTCCACTGTTTCTGAAGAAGGCAAATGCACACAACTCTAACAAAAAGCAGTAGACTGCCAGATAGACAGCAGTTGTCAGAAGCAGGAAGCATTTCTGCTTTGGAATAGATTCAGCAAACAACAAGTGGCAGACTTAATGGACGGGGTGAGAAATGGTCTAATCTTGTCATCGTCAAGCAGTTGTCAAGTGTCACGAGGTTCTGGCTGTTTGTATCAAACAGAAGTTTGATTGTTGATTTGAACAGTATGATTCTTCTTGCTTGTAGCTCCTTCATTAAAAAAAAAAAGCAACAATAAGAAGACACTAAATTGTTCCTTTCATTCTCTTAATGGGTTATACAGGTCTGTCCTTCTGTTGTTTTGTTTCTAGACGGTACCAGATACCATCAGGGAAAGAATAGAGGAGAATAGAGGAGTCTGACATATATTGTAGTGGTATTGCTTAAAAACCCCAAATTAAATCCACTGAAGTTAATGAGAGTTTGTTCAAATATGAGTTCAGACTATGCTACATCAATTGTTGTGCTAGCCTTAAGGATATACTTGATTAACTAACAATTCTTAACAAAAGGGAACAAGAAATGACCAGTATTTTAAAGCAAACACCTGTAAAATAGAATGATATTAACAAGGCATTTAACTAATAGGTAAATAAAACCAACTTTTCTTAAAAGCTATGACAAAGACACTTGATAAAGACTCTAAAAAGCCAAGATAAGAGAACACTGTGACTGTTAATTAGCAGGGACAGAGACATTTAAGAGCACATAGAAGTTTTTGTCAGAAAAAAGACCAGAGATTCTGGGTAGAGGATTTACTGTAATATTTTTTTAAATACAGCGTGTTTTCTCTATCCTTCCAAAGAAGGAAAAGACAGCTGACCCTTGTAGGTTTGACGTTTTCATTTCAATCTTAACTAGAGCCAGAATACATCTGGATTTCCTCAGATGTCCTCCCTTTTCTGCTGAGAAAGTTTCTCTGTCTGGAACTGTTCGTGCCCCCAGATGCGATGTCCAAAATTTCCAGACGTGTTCACTATGCACGTACAGATTAATTCTGCAGCACAAGCACAGTGAGTCTGCTGCTTCTGGGAAACATCAGCACACTATGAATATGCGATACAGTTGGTGTGCACACATGCAGCAAGCCTAGTGCATTCCAAACACATTGCAGTTATGGCATACTCTATGACAAGAACATGAGGTTCTACCCAGGATTTCCAAGACTGAAATAGTTTGGAGCATTTGTGGATTTTTCTCCTGGTCCTGTAAAAGGATCTTATCATGGCACTGAAAAAAACTGGAGGCAAAAATCGCAGAAGCTGAAGAGATAAGATTGTGATACCTGTAATGAATACAGACTGCATGAGTAAGCGTGAGAGACAACTCACTGTGATGTATGGAATTAGGTCTAATCAAAAGCTGGACTCTGAGTAAAAGCTCTTTGGTGTCTATGGTATCACTGTACTGCTAATAAGGGCAGTCAGGATAAATGGATGAAGAAGATTGTGTTTTGCTAACGTGCAGAGAAGCAGTATGTGTTTCTGAAGATCAGCAGTTGCATCTGTGTTAAGATAACAAGTGCATCCTTCTTCCACAGATGATTTACATGTGATGCTAAACAGTTGCGCTGAAGATCTGAAGAGATGATGCTACTTGCCTTTAGTTGACTAAGTTATTTCCCTCATAAAACTATGCTTCAACTTCTTTTACTACTGGTATTTAAAAACACAGGAAAAAAGTGTCACATTTTTCTTTCAATACATAGTACTTGAACTGAATTAGATGCAGTAACATAAATAAAATGAAGACGTAGATCTGTCCCACAAATTTATATCAACACAACTAATTGGCCAAAGCCAGCCTTCATATGTATTGTAAAGGAACTAAAAGACTGAATTGAAATAGAAAGATACCCGTACTTCAGAGGCAATTCTTCATCAGAAATTGAATACATTTATATTGGCAACACACCAGTTTCTACTGTTTTATATCAATTTAAAGTCTCTGGTTAAAGTGATAAAGTGGACAAGTCATATTTCTCTGATAACGCTGTGCCTGTGGGATGTCAGTGGTAAATGGCACAATTTCATTAACACGACACGACAATGCCAAATTAATTCTAATCATCCTGATTGTTGAGCATTTAAATGAAAATGAAGACATTAAAAGTAACTAATTACTGAAAGGGCAACTTCCAAGAATAAAACATAAAAGGTTTTTAAAAGACACAGTGAAGAACAATGAACCTGAACTGCCTAACATATTGTACGTTTATTTCCTATGAGCAACCTTGAAAAAGCAGTATGATTTTGTTTTGCAAAAAGCTTGAAAAATGTAAAGTACAATTTTCCTAATTGTATGGTTTTTGTATTTCACCAAACATATGGACACTAATAATAAAACAACTGCTTCATTATCCAGCATTCTCATGCATAAATAAAGTTTGAAGTTTATATTGCAGCTGATCATAATGAATTTGTAAGGAAAAGGTTAAATGAAGACATAGTAAAGATTCACTAATAATGAACTATGAAAACTACCCTTCCGTTTCAAGCATTATTGCTCAGTAAACTCTCACAAAGAAAATACAGAAAAATTGATCTTTTGAAACACGTTTTATAGCAACTTATTTTGCAGTTATCTACACAGATTAAAGTATGAATGCTTTCAGTGCATTACTGTATAACCTCCAGCAGAGCTACAGACCGGGGGATGAGTGGCTGGAGAGCAGGCTGGCAGAGAGGGACCTGGGAGTACTAATTAACATCAGCTGAACATGGGCCACCTGGCTTGGCAGACAAAGGCATCCTGGCTTGGATCAGCAGTAGTGTGGCCAGCAGAACTAGAGAAGTAATTCTCCCACTGTGGTCGGCACTGGTGAGGCCTCACCTCAAGTACTGAGCGCAGTTCTGGTGCCTTCACTTCAAGAAAGATATTGAGGTGCTGGAGTGGGTGCACAGGATAGCAATGAGACTGGTGAAGGGACTAGAAGGAAAGACTTATGAGGCGAGGCTGAGGGACCTGGGGTTGTTTAGCCTGGAGGACACTCAAGGGGGCCCTTATCGCTCCCTATAACTACCTGAAGGCAAGTTGTAGACAGGTGAGGGTCAGGCTCTTCTCCCGGCTCACCAGGGGAAGTTAAGTTAGATGTTAGGAAGCCTTTCCTCATGGAAAAGAGTGGTTAGACACCAGAGAGGTGGTGGAGTCCATATCTCTAGAGGTGTTTAAGAAAAGACTGGACATGATACTTAGTGCCCTGGTCTAGCTGATTGTTGTGACATTAAGACAGGCTGGAGTTAATGATCTTCGAGGTCTTTTCCAACTGTGTCACCATACCACCTTTGTCATTTGTTTCTAATATCTGTTTCTCAAAATATGTAAACTATCAGTTGAAAACAAACAATCTTCACTTAATTAAAAAAATATTAAAAAATAAAAACCTTTGCATTTCGTTTCCTTCTGTAGTAGTAAAAAATCTAAAATTAAATGCATTATTTAGCATTGTTGGATGAAGCCATTCTAGCAGACGAGTACACCACATACTTACTTTCTCCACTGACAGACTTTAACTGACCTGCAAAACAAAGTGCAGCTGGCCTCCAGCAGCCTGCCTGTTAGTTGCATGCCTGGGCCTTGTTTTCAGAGCTGGCTGTTTCACACTGCAGTGTGATTCAGTAATATACTGCCAAGAACAGTCTAACAGGAATTAGTGTCACAAAGGTTGCAGCAACAATTGAAGGAATTGCATTCTGTTATCAGAGATGTTGGGTTTCCACTCACAATTTATACAGTTTGCTGAATTGAAAAAGAGCTACCAAAATCCCAGTTCAATGCTGAAGTGTTTTCATTATGGTGGGAGTATTTTTTATGTGTTTTTCTTTTTTCCCAGATGGTTGCTTCGCATGCTGAAAGCTTTGTTCTGACTGGAACAGGTGCCTCAACTCGATGAGTGGTTCTCCTCACCTTCCCCTGTTGAAAATACAACTCTAGTGCCTGAGAATTCAGTATGTACTCACTGAAGAAAACCCCTGAGGGGCAGACTGTATTAATGCAACTTTCTTGAAACACTTCTGCTGACTTGTAGGTGCCACAATAGTTCACAGGAAATGTGTGTGACTTTCTGATCTGACTTTCTTTATCAACACACCAGGGAGTCCTGAGTTTCATGACACTCTCAGCTATGAGCAGGAGGAGGTAACGTAAGAGTTTGAAATGACCACTGTTGTATGGCATCATGGTGTAGATCCTGAGCCTCTGAAGTCTAGAATTAAGCATCTAAATTTCCTCAGAAATCCAGAGTGAATGCCATGCATCTCTGGAAAGCAATGGAAAAGCTTGTCTGAGTACAGATCCAACTAAAAAGAAATAATTACAAGACCAGAGGAAAGCAATATTCTCTCTAGGCTGAGGAAACTGAACCAGGACTGCATGCAAGTTTCTTTTTTAGTCTGCATCTAAGCCCAGGGATCATCTCCTGAAAATAAACATATACAATTATTCTGTCTATGCAAAGGAGGTGAGGAGATCAATTTCACCCTATTAACTATTTCATCATAGCTATCAACCATACCTAGTGCTCTAAACAACCTCTGTTTCCTAGGGATGTAGCTACTCATGTGCCAAGGCATCAAGAGGAGCTCTGGTCTGGTCCAGTTGTGTGTCCAGCTATGTTCACAGTGCTCAGAAAGGCTGTACAGCAGTAAGAAAGGCTAGAATTAGGGATGAAATTGCTACCGAGAGATCTGGTTGGAAAATATCAGCATGCAAAAGTGTGAGACATAACAGGAAAAGACAGGGGTGGTCAAAGTGATGAGAAAACCTGCCAGGAATTGTTGGTGCTGTTAATGGAGCTGTATCTGGAGGCATAATGCAGCAATCAGGCACTGGCCATCAGTTTGGAGAGCTACGGGTCTTTGGACACGTCATCCCTTTGGGTGGTGGGCACACCAGTACATCACCTAAAGTTAGGTAATTCTTAACTGTCTGCTAACCGCTGAATAACTAATATCTTTTGGATGTACATATCCTATTTGCAGAGTTGCTTAGCATCAGCCTAGACACCCAACCTATGATGCTTATCAAGAACTGCAGGGTAATTTTTCGATGCTTGCAAGCAGTGATGCAGTCACATCTCTCCTACATTGTACTTATAACTGCAGTACAAAAAGCAAATCAAGACTTTGTGGCCTGAGGGAAATCTGAACGTGTATGTCCCTGAATTCCCATAATGTGGCAATCAATATGTTACTGAAGCTATGATGAACTCACTAGTTGGCTAGAGAAGTGTAATTCCAAACAGCAGAGTGAGAATTCAGATGCTTTTCTATGCTCATGTGGGGTTTCTTTTCTTATTTCACTTGCTCTACCATTGCGCATGAGTCTCCTACCGAGGCATTAGGTGATTTTCAGTTACTCTGAGAGTTATCATGAAGCATCTATAAAGTTCTGTTTCAGAGCTCATTGGAAGCCGAAGTCCCAAACAGTCACTTCTAGATCTCACTCTGTAAGCACAGTATCTAAAAATTTAAATCACCAGATGCCCACGTCACTGAGTGAAGCCATGCAGCCTTGAGACCTTCAGAAATGTCTTGAGAATAACCCTGAGTTCCTAAACAGTAACCAGATTGTCTCTTTGGTACAAAGTAAACTGCCATACGCAGAACAACCTTATCCATAGAAACTATGACAATATTACCATAAGAAGCAGTGCAATGTGCTCTGCAAGCTAATCGTTGTGGTACCCAGCTTCTAGATGTTTTGTCATCACTTGGAAATTTTAGTGAGGCAGAATTAAACGGCTGGCAACATCATTTGGAAAAGGCAGCACTCAGAGAGAGCTGACTCAACTAACAAAAGAAAACATCAAGGCACAACAAAATTCAGTTGATACTGTGCAAAGATACCTGAATTTTACTAAATTACTGATCATACACTTGTAAAAACCATTTTACATCAGTATGTGGAAAATTGCTGCTAGCTTCAACCTTTCACTTCAGTGACAAGAACATTACCCAACTAAAGGTACCTCATACTCAAATACAAGTGAAATACATGAAGAATTCATAGCTGGGGGAGAGAAAAATTCTACTTCAGAGAATTCTTGTCTTTCAGTAGGAATCATAGAAAGAGTAGAAAAATCACGTATGCAAAGGTCGAATTGAGCTGCATTTCAGTATGGCAGCATTTTTATCAGGTTAATAGATAAGTCAGTAGTCAATTATACAATGAAATTACCTCTACAGTTTTGCAGAATCCAGTCCTCTTCCCAGCTTAGAGCATTGGAAAGGATAAAAATACAAAAGGAGAAAAAACCCACTGATGTTATTTGTTTTCCATGCACTACTGATGTGGTATCAGAATCACTACTGACAATGATATCAAGTAGATAATGAGGTTTCTGAGGACCGATCATACGAGACAATTTAGGAAACATTTGTATAACATAACATTCCACTTGTGATCAGGTATTTGTATTGTGCAGCTATAATCACTGAGGTGTATAAAGCTTGGAAACTTGTCACGGGTCACTGCATACATAAAAAAGAAGCCATACCATCATAATCATCATGGAAATATTCTGTAAGCAGAACTATTTTCTTATTTTCTTTTGCATTTCACGATTGAGAAATCATCTCAACAAGTATCTCATTCTCCTCAGAAGACTGTTTCCAAACTTCCATGCTTCATTATCTTCTTAATCATTAGCTTTCTTGCTGAAGCCCTAATGATCTCTTTCAGATCACATTATCTTCTAAAGCTCTGGAAAGAAGGCTTATCAATTTATTATATTTGCATGGTAGACAAGGAAATCTATCTGCCTGTCTTTCTCAGTCTCTTAGAGTTCATCTACTACTATATCAACATCATGGAAAGCTGGAGAGCTACCTCATTTAGATTATCTAAGAATTGACTTTTTGCAAGGCTGATTTTAAATCAGTTTAACTTTTCAAAATGTACTGCCATCCTTAAAAGTCCCTTGGTGTCATCCGTGGTCACCACTTTCTTTAGAAGCTTGAGCAGCAAGAGTTAAACAGTAAGACTTACTAACAGATGTGTGGGAAGTGGCTGGAGACACAGGTGACAATTTGGATTCTTTTGTGGTTTGTAGGCACTCTGCCTTCCTCCATCTCTTATGTCCAGGTCTGCAAATAAAGAAATATACTTTTCTGATTTTTTTGAGGTAATTCACCAAATACTGCTAATGGATTGGATATATTCCCACAGAAAGCTGTTTTGAAAATTAATGAGTTGTTAAAGAATCCTAGAATCATTAGGGATTGGAAGGGACCTTGAAAGATCTAGTCCAATCCCCCTGCCACAGCAGGATCACCCAGACCAAGTCGCACAGGAACATATCCAGGCAGGTCTGGAACATCTCCAGAGAAGGAGACTCCACAACCTCCCTGGGTAGCCTGTTTCAGTACTCTGGTACTCTCCCTGAGAAGTTCCTGCTGATCTTTCTATGAAACCTCATCTGTTCCAGCTTGCACCCATTTTCCCCTGTCCTATCACTAGATGACCTTGAGAAGAGCCTGGTTCCATCCTCCTGATACCCACCCCTCACATCTTTAGACATTCATGAGTTCACGCCTCAGCCTCCTCTTCTCCAAGCTCAAGAGACCCAGCTCCCTCAGCCTTTCCTCAGAGTTGCCTACTAAAGAGATGCTGGTCCCCAGCCGCCAGTGAGATGCAACACATCCCCAGCAAGTGCCTTGACAGACAAGCAGTTATTTATCTTGTCACTGTGAGCCATCTAAGAGTTAGGCATCTTCACTAAGTCACCTAGGTTCTCTCTGTGAAGCATAAAGAGAAAAGGCACCCTCAGAGAGCAATTCAGTCTTGTTTTTTTGTTGTTGTTGGTAGGTTAAGTACCCTGTTACAATCAATATTGTCAGACTAACTGTTCGAGGCCGCCTCTCCTCCTACACAACATTATTTCTGAATGACAGAAATATTTGTTTCAGTTTATTAAGCACATTTTGAATTATAAACTGAGCATTTCCTGCTTAGAGCAATTTCCACATTCAGCAAAAGACAACTAATATTTCCACTGACTCAAACATGTATTTCTCATCAAATCAATAACCTGTTTGAGGGAAAAAAAAGTCATTGAATTGCAGAAGCTAGACACAAAATTAGATGAGTTTCCTTTCATTTACTGAAAGACCTCTAGATACAGCAAGGGAAAAGGGAAATCTCTTCTACTGTCGTATAAAAGACATTTCTATGCTTCACCTCTGTAAAGCTGTAGTTGAAAACAGAAGTAATGGATCAGGGCTATCAAAGCCTTTTTAAGGCTATTTTCAGTGTTTCTCCCTAAAGGATGCACATTATTATAATATTTCCTGATTTCCCTCAGATCAGCAATGGATTTCACAGTTTACATTCATGTCTGATGATGAAGAAGGACACACAGCTGCTGGAAGATGTCCAGCATAGAACAGTGAAGATGATGAAGGAGGGAGAACACCTCCTTGATGAAGAAAGGCTGAGGGAGCTGGATCTCTTGAGCTTGGAGAAGAGGAGGCTGAGGAGTGACCTCATTCATGTCTAGAAATCTGTGAGAGGTGGGTGTCAGGAGGATGGAGCCAGACTTTTCTCAAGGTCATCTGGGGATAGGACAAGGGGCNGGTGATCCTGCTGTGGCAGGGGGATTGGACTAGATGATCTTTCAAGGTCCCTTCTGATCCCTAATGATTTTATGGTTCTGTGATTATGAAGGATATTATTTTCATTCTGGATTTTCTTTAAAGCCTGCTTTAAATTTAGAGAAGTTTGCTTCAGCTGCTTGTTTTTCTCCATTAGCTGGTGGTTCTCTGTTCAGTGAGTTCACACAGATGATCCTAGTCCTCTCACATCCTCACCTCTGGCTCACATATCTGGCTCTCATCTTTACTTTGCAGTTCATCAGCTTCTATGTGCTTGGATGTGCCTAGTTTCAGTTAATTCTTAATAACCTCATTTTCATCTACAAGTTTTTGTAACTGCTTCTCCAGAGCCTCCTTCTCAGATTCTCCTTCCCTGAGTCTTTGAATAGCCTCTTGCTTCTCTTTTCTACTGACATCAATAACTTGCCTCTAAAAATCATGAATGAGTTGTTATACTGTCTCTGCAAGAGGCTGCCTCACGCAAGTCCATTTTCTGTTCGCATTCACATTGTGAGGTCTGTTAACTCTAATCATGATAATATTCATTATATGAATAGCTTAATTGATATGGTCTGTCATTGCTAGTGTTTTCACGTAACTACCAAGCCTAGGACAGAGGAACCAGAATAGTCAATTCAAGTGGAGAGCACCTGTGGAAACATTTTTTTGTTAAACTCATCCATAGGCAAAACTTTTATTATTTGGAATTCTGTCACAAATTTTTGTCACAGAAGCCTTTGATTAAATGCAGACTTACAAAAAGAGTGTATTTTTTTTCAAGGTTCACAAACCTTTCAACAAACCTGGCCTGAGTTTTAAATGATCCAGTTTAAAAAGTGGTTTTGAATGGAAAGAATGTGGTTTCACAGGGGTTGAGCTGTAATCAGGCAAAGCATAGTGATTTGGCTTAAAGTCTTTGTGGTTTATTTCATCTGAAGTCTTGAAGTAAAACCCCAAGGTTGCCAGCTTATATGAACTGAAATTATAGTACTCATACAAACTCACTGTATTACAACTGCTTTAGTTGTGGGGCAGCCCTTCAGAGGGGCAGGCAAAAGCTATGTTCACAAACTCGATGCGTGCATTTTGAGGACATTTGGAAACGCTTGTGAAGCATTTTGAAATGCTTATTGTTTATTCATTTGTAAGCATCCATCAAGAACAAAGCTTGGTCCATGTGATCTAAAGGCAATATTAGTAGGATTTTGTGGTTTACATTACTTAGTAAGTCACAGCTAATTAGAGCAGGGCTTGGAATGGTTTTGGGGGGGGTTACTGACTTAACAATAATAGTTATGAGAATTGAGGTGTTTATAAAGCTGGATAAGTTTTTGTATCTGCCACTGATAGCATGATTTTAATACCCATTCCCTCAAGACAAATGCAGAAGGGGGAGATGCTATATAAAAGTAGCCTCTAAAACTATCATTAGGCATACGTTGTGTGATATATACCAACTCTGAGACTGTCAGAGATGCAAAGGTGATTTGGTGCTTAAAATGGAAACAGTGTTTGCAATGTTGTCTGTAAGCAGTATGTCACTGCCGCATCCTCACTTAAGAAGTGAGTAACAATAAAGCACAAGACACGTGGAGAAAGGCTACCAAGTTTCTCAAACTGTTCTTTAAAAAATCAGAAAAATCACTGTTGGAATGTGCATGTTCCTTCTCTGCAGAAAGAAAGATAGAATAGGGTTTGTATTTCTTGTTTTAGCAATGCCATAGACAGGGTTTCTGGTCATTTTTTGGTTCTTTTCATTTCTTTGTGTTCTGCCTTTCTAGTGAAGTCAAAGGATGCTTACCTGAGTAAAGCTCGTGGGACAAGATACTTCATTACAATGTTATCTTCTAATCTTCCTCACCTGAAATAATGTGCAGCTTCTCACTTCTACCTTTGCAAGAGATAAAGAGAAAGAAAGTGGAGTGGAGAAAACCTTTGTAGCCTCTGAAATAAACTTCCCTTACTTAGCAGTAGAAGAGAAAATGATGCCATTCTCTCAGCTATATTTGAGAAAAGCGGTCTTTGAAACACTAGCATGTTTTCCATGGATGTGAGTTAGAAAGGTCTGGTTAGAAAGCAAGACAGACTAGTTATCTAACAGTCTATGTAGATTATTTGTTCACACATGTGCGAACAAATAGGCTTGATTTCAGGAACACAGGAAGAAAATCCTTTTACATGAACAGATCGAAATGTGAGAGTTTAAAATGCAGTTTGAGTTGATATCTATTACTGTAAAACATATAAATGAGAAGCTATAATGCATATATTGACATTGGAATGAACAGTCAGAGATGAGAAGTGAGTACGGCATGAAGAAAAAGTATTTATAGGAAAAAGGGAGAGTAGGGGAAAGGAGAGGTTGAGAGAATGAGAAAAGGAGAAGTATAGTGCTGAAAAGGAAAATTAACAAGAAGAAATGCAGATTTCAAAGTTTTCTTACATCAAAAATGTACTCGCAGGTATATTTTGTAACTCTACTCTTAATATTTAAACCCCAAAGTAAATAGTTTCCCTACCAGTACTAATATCTCTGGCCTTAACACCCCCAGTAATGGTTTTAGTATCCCTAGATGTGACCATCACAGCCAGTCTCTTCCACTAAGGTCAATCTACAAGCAAAAAGATCTTTACTTGTCAGAAGATACTGAATATTGAAGTTATTATTAAGTTGAACAGTTCTGAACATGTTCACCCCCTGCTCAGCAAGCTGTTATCTGCTGATCACTTCCTGTCCTTGACAAAGAGGGGGATGAATTCAAAAGAATTCAAAACCCCTGCACCCAAGTCCCACCTAGCACTAGCACAGCATGTGAATGCAAGTTTTACAGTGGCTTCTACCAGCACTGAAGGGAAGAAAGGGTAGAGCATTAATCCTTCTTTCTCTGATAGGAGAGCTGGGTATTTGCAATCCTGTAAACTCAGATACATTTACAAAATGAGTTATTTCTATTATTTAAGTAACTCGGAATTATAAAGTATGCCTGAGCTCCATAGATATATATAAAAAATATTGCCAGAGGCAGGAATCACTTCTGCAGTATCACCATATCACTGCTTCACTGCTTCACAGCACATAAACCTTCTTTCCAATTAGGCTGAGCTCCCTGAGAATCAATTGGAGACTGTATAAACATTCTAAACACATACTGTATGCCACTTCAAATTTACCACTAACACTTTACTATATTTCTATCAATTATTCCCAGGAAACAAGCCATATTGCACCAAAGTCATGGTTTAACAGTGTCACTATTTTTTTTCTCCAACTATCAAATATTTTTGGAAGCACGCACAAACCTACAGATAAACTATTTGTTGTGTTTTCTACTTTTTATTTAACAAATTGCAGCAGAAAAATTACTGTTAACAATTACTATTAAGACTAACATATTAACAACTAACATTAGCAACCTTATCGGTTAAGTAGGAACTGAAATGCAATGCTTTGGTGCCTATTCATGAGCATCACAGAATGGTTAAGGATCAGAAGGGACCTCGAAAGATCATCCAGTCCAATCTCCCTGCCACAGCAGGATCACCTAGCCCAAGTGGCACAAGAACACATCCAGGCAGGTCTTGAATGCTTCAGGAGAAGGAGACTCCACAATCCCCCTGGGCAGCCTGTTTCAATGGAATGACATAAATTATTTGAAGGCAGGAGAGATGCTCTTATATATAAGGCAGCTTTAGGTTTATCAAGCATTAAACGCAAATGTAGTCCTATTTCTTTATACCTGATACATTAACACTCCTGCATATCTCTTCCTGATATACTGATGGTAATCTGTATTATCATAAAGGTCTTCCTACTTCTTCATGTTAGCTTTGCTGAAGAGTCATATTTAATAAAAGAAGGTTAGCAGAAGCAGTAGGGATTATCACTGCAGCAGAGGATCTTGTAAAGCACAACGGCAAGTCTGATCTGCCTTATTCGCTTTAAGCTCTAGTTTTTAAATTGTAAATCCTCTTAATACTTTTATTTCTACAAGTATTTACCTGCATGGACAATTGTTTACTTTTGGATATAGGAATCACACAATGAATGCATATCCACCTGTCAATAATTGACACCCAGTTACTCTTGAAAATATTAATTTATATTTCTTCTCCCTCTGTGTCAAAAATATTGATAGGTAGACTCTGGTCTCACCTGCATGCTTTGATGACTAGGACTCCATGGGAAAATATTTAAGCAGTATGGAACAGCTTACAAGAGAAGGAGCACTTAAAGTCACTCAGGTTTCATTACCGTTTGTTGAGGTATCAGAGTGACAGTGACGTTCATAATGGCAGGTTGTAACTTGTGACACAGAACATAGCACAGACCCTTACTCTGACTCACCTTTCCAAACTATTTTACTGAAACATACCCAAATGAACTGCAGTGCATGTATGGCAGGTGTTGTTATATATAGCAATTTCTTTATCTTAGCAAATTGGAGGCCTTCTGAAAGTCCTGCATTGACACCTTGCCTGTCTTAAGGGCTGAAGTCGTTGCTATCCTCAGTGCATGCAGCCTTGAATGACAGTGATTCAATGATAATACATCTTGAACTGCTAATGAGCAAACATGAACCAGGGCCATACTCTCCTCAAAACTACAACCCATTTGATTTTTTTTAAGCTACAGGGCTTTGGGAGGAATATTTAAATCCAGTGGTAATGAGTAGCAGTGAACTATCAGACAGATGAGATCTGAAAGTGCATGCAGCAGGCATAGCCAATATTCTTTCTGCAAGGCACTAGTGCCAGCTTGGTCTCCTGTATACAGTGACACTTCTAGAAGAGAACAGACATATACTAATGAAAACAAGCTATTCTGCAGCTGCAAACTGACCAGTACCACTAGCTTCCTGGAATATTTGATACCTAAGACAGTGGAGAGCATTCATCGTATTTCCAGAACAAATGATTTTGGAAAAGAAAACAGTCCAGTAGCTCTTTGGTTTTAAATGTTAAAGATTCTCTTATTGCTAAACATTCAAATTACAGACCCATCCAACATCAGGTCTGATTTTCAAATGGAACTTTTCAAATGGAACTTTACGACTACACTGGAGATGCTAAGGAAATGCCCTGTCTCTACTTTGTATTATAGAAAATGTGCACAAAAATAGCTAAAACCAGTGTTGGGTTCTTATTTGGCCAAGGGAAGATGCCAGAATATGGGGAAAACTGGGAAGGTGTTTGTCAGTGCTTTGGCATTGGACTAAGATAAAATCCCATTCCCTTTTGATATTGTGACCAGGACGTGGTTTCATAAGCACTGATTCATGAAACCAAATACTCATAAGATAGGAGCATAAAGAGTAAGCAGTATTAACAGGGACAGAATACTACAGATAGACTGCATAAACATAGCTTATGTTGGACCGGTTATGTTTGTGTAGAGGCAAATATCCCAGGAACTCTAATACATTTGCATATGTGCATGCATGCTTTATCTGAATATATCATACATGCTGAACATTGATTTTAGTTGCATTAAAAAAATGATGGAAGGAACCCACTGAAGGAAAATAACATTTGAGAGATGCTCGCACTAAAAGCAATGTGCATACAAAAAAATCCTCTGAGAACATACTGTTGTGCAAAACATCAGGGCTTAAATTACTCATTGAAAAGAGTTTCTGAACTGCCTGTATGACATCTGCCTGTGACACTACATTTTGCTTAAATTTACTGTTTTGGTGTGAAAAGGGCAAAAAATTCTGATTTCTCTGTTGAAAAGCATATTGACTCAGGCATGCTTTTCTGCGTATGCAGCCTGGCGATGATGCAATATAAATTCAGTTGTCTATAGAAACCATTTTATTTCACAGAATCACAGAATCACATCAAGTTAAGGGTTGGAAGGGATGACTGGAGATTATCTAGTCCAACCCCCCTGCCAGAGCAGGATCACCTAGGGCAGGTCACAAAGGAACCCTTGCAGGCAGGTTTTGAACCTCTCCAGAGAAGAGGACTCCACAACATCTCTTGAAGTTCAATGAAATCTTCCTGGAAAGGCTGCTTCTTCTAGTGTAATTAGGCCTGTAGCAATAGCAGCTTCAGCAGAGTTTTATTAAACTAAGAGCTCAGGAAAAGCTGGGTCTCTTTAGCTTGGAGAGCAGGAGGCTGAGGAATTACCTCATTCATATCTATAAATATGGGAGGAGTGAGTGTCAGGAGGATGGAGCCAGGCTCTTCTCAAGGTCATCTCCTGATAGGACAAGGGGCAATGGGTGCAAACTGGAACAGAGGAGGATCCATCTAAATATCAGAAAGAACTTCTTCCCAGTGAGGGTACTGGAGCATTGGAACAGTCTGCCCAGGGGGGTTGGGGAGTCTCCTTCTCTGGAGACATTCAAGACCCGCCTGGATATGTTCCTGTGTGACTTGGTCTGGGTGATCCTGCTGTGGCAGGGGGATTGGACTGGATGATCTTTCCAGGCTCCTTCTGACCCCTAATGATCCTATAGTTCTATGTACTATGTATACTATGTATAGTTCTATGTACTATGTATGTAGATATGGGCACAGTTATATATCTCAGTGTCATTGTAGTTACCATGTAAGAAGTTAGATATGGTTATCTATGCTTTCCAAGCAGACATTGCTTAGACACTGGGATTCATTTTACATGGATCCCTACTAATAATTTGCTATAACCTATGAAATAATTTTTTTAATACCAATAGATTTCTGAAATTAGGATGTTGTTTATGAAAATGCAAAAAACTGTAACAGGGCATTATGGACTGGAAATTAAAACTGTACTTACTTAAAAAAACAATTTGCATTTGAAATGTCTAGCAGAGAAGATGTTATTGTTGTTCTATGTTAAAAATAAAGTAGAATCTTGACACATTTATGAGCTTTTTCCAGTATTTTATACATTCTGGCAAAACACAACAGAGTAGATGCCAAGACAGCAAATACATCTTGACAAAACCAGTACTTTCTGTTGAAAAATTATGATGCTTTGAGAATTATGTTCCTTAAAGGGAACAAACAACTAATATGTGAAAATTACATGAGAGACATGGATATTTGCTCTTGTGGCAAAGAGGACCAACAGCATTCTGGAGGGGGATCAGAAGGGGGGTAGTTAACAGATCAAGAGAAATTCTTCTCCCCCTCTACTCTGCACTGGTGAGACCGCATCTGGAGTATTGTGTCCAGTTTTCTGCCCCTCTGTTCAATAAGGACACAGAGCTGCTGGAGGGTGTCCAGTGTAGAGCAACAAAGATGAAGGAAGTAGAACTCTCTTATGAGGAAAGGCTGGGAGCTGGGTCTCTATCTTGGAGAAGAGGAGGCTGAGGGGTGACTTTATTCATGTCTAGAAATATGTGAGGGGTGGATGTCAGGAGGCTGCAGCCAGGCTCTTCTCAGTGTCATCTGGTGATAGGACAAGGGGCAATGGGTGCCAGGTCTGAAACACCTTCAGAGAAGGAGACTCCACGACTCCCCTGGGCAGCCTGTTCCAGTGCTCCATTACCCTCACTGGGAAGAAGTTCCTTCTGATCTTTCTATGGAACCTCCTCTGTTCCAGCTTGTACCCATTACACCTTATTCTGTTTAGATTAAGTTTTTCTGCATCATAGTCTCAGATTTCATTTTTATCTAGTAGTAAATTTATGCTGCATCTCTTTAGGCTTCAGTAACATTTTAGTTATTTTTTTTTCTTCAAAACATAGTTAATTATTATGGATTTTCATGTCTGACTACAACACTCACATCTCCCATCTTCAGAAAAGCATTTTTTCATTAAATCTTGCATGTAGTTGAATGGAATATGGCTGTTTACAAGCATTTAAGAAAAAAAGAATCTTATAAATCTAATATCTGATTTAAAAAAACTTTCCCTCTTTCTTTCTTCCTTGTGTCATGGTTTTATATGTCCTTCTACAATAACTTGTGTTAGGGATTCACTGTAGTGTTTCTCCTCTCAAAAGAAACCAGTGAGAGATGAATCCTGCTTTGTGTGGGATGTACTGGTTCCCTCAACAATCTTGTGAATAAAGCAAAGCTGTCATATGGTTTCCTTATGCACCATGTTTTCTCTTCCTATTTTCCTCCTCAACCTATGAAAGAAATATTTCTATGCAATTCCTCCACAGTGACTAACACAGGGACAGTTCTGAATGAAGATTCTCTTTGCTGTGCAAGATACACACCAAAACCGCATTTTCAGGACCACCTTTTTCTTCCTCCCTGTGTACTTTTCTAATTTACTGTGTGTATTATGTTTTAGTGAAAAGCATAGGTTCAGCACAATAAAAATGTGCAGTAAAGCACAAGAGAGGAATACAATGTCAACATTTATTCTACATTCTCAGCCACAAACAGCACAAGTGTTGCTTGACCAACGTCTTTTTATGGACAGCTGTTTAGCTTGGAGAAGAGGAGGCTGAGTGGTGACCTCCTTCATATCTATAAATCCGTGAGGGATGGATGTCAGGAGAATGGAGCCAGGCTCTTCTCACAGTCATCTGGGGATAGGACAAGGGGCAATGGGTGCCAGCTGAAACAGAGGAGGTTCCATATCAATATCAGCAAGACCTTCTTCCCAGTGAGAGTACTGGAGCACTGGAACAGGCTGCCCAGGGGAGGTGTGGAGTCTCCTTCTCTGGAGACATTCCAGACCCACCTGGATGTGTTCCTGTGTAACTTGGTCCGGGTGATCCTGCTGTGGCAGAGGGATTGGACTAGATGATATTTCGAGGTCCCTTCTGATCCCTAATGATTCTAGGATTCTTTCACAACCCATAGAAGCTGTGTGAAAAGTGTGTTTGATAGAAAGGGAAATATTTTGTTTTACTATGAATAGTTTTCATAGCATATGGACTTCTCTTTCAAAAACCTATTATAGTCAGTTCCCACGTACTGAGTATGTTGCATACACTCTTCAGAAAAAGGAAGAGCACAGAAATTCACAGCAAGAAGGAAATACCAAGAGAATTCCTAAATAGAACTCAACTTCTTACTTCTTCCATCTATTTGAGGTACAAAACCAATCCTGGTTTAAAAAAAAATAAAATAGCAAAAAAATACCATGAAAATCCTCCTCCACAGTGCATCTGTCCTGGACTTACAGGTAGGGTTTCTGCCCATAAGAATTTTAACCTTTCACTGCTCCACACCTCTCACATATTCAGTCCCTGCACAGAATCGTAGAATCCTTAGGGATCGGAAGGGACCTCGAAAGATCATCCAGTCCAGTCCCGCTGTCACAGCAGGATCACCTAGACCAAGTTGCACAGGAACACATCCAGGCCATAATCAGGCATAAAAAGTAACAAGCATCAGTATCCATTTGATTTAAAAAAAGAAACCTTTAAAAACACATTCACAGCTAAATTGGGAAGACTTCATTTATTTTGAAATGTCGATGTATGTAATGTGCAAGAAATGTAAGAACTCCTATAAAATTACCTTTCCAAAAACTTTGCCTAGTCGACAAAGTAGCTGTAATTGAAATTACATCTCTGTAGTGTGCATGCACTAATAAGGGAAATGCATATAGTTGAAATATAGGTGTGGGCTCCAGTTGTCACTTACTGGGAAGGATAGAGTGGTGCTGTAATATTTCCTTGGCAACAAAAGGGGTTTCCGTGTGAAGATAATGAAGTCTGATTACATGTCATGTATTATGTTTCTGAAGAACTACGTTAATACAATTAAAATGATGTTTTTAGAGAGATAAGCCTTTATTCAATTAAGGACAATGGAAAATTTCCCCTTGGTAACAGATACAATGGATCCAAGTCGTTTTTCTACTGCGAATGAAGTTGACTGAACAGAAGTAGGTGTAACAGTCTCTGAAACATTCGACTATCTGTGCCTGGTTCTTTAAATCTTTAATTCTCTTACATCAATATTTTTAAAAAAACAAAGCATGGTACAACTGTGTTCATGGTGCTGGAAGTTGCTGAAAATAGGGGGTTTAAAATAAGTTTACATAAACATTTCTATTACTTTACACAGGCCTTTATTGATTTATTTAGTGGTGATACTTACAGTTTCACTGGTGACTCTGGTTTTAACCAAGCATTAAAAACTTTCACATGAATTTTCTGCTTTATTTTTTTTTTATTTTATCCATTCTATTATCAAGATCTCCAAAAGCATTAGACACTACTTTAGAGATGTGAAGTCCTTTTAATAAGTCTTTACTTGCAGAACAAACCTCAGAGCAGAGTTATGCAGCAAATAATAAACATATTATTTAGGGACATATTTTTGTCTCAGGTATGTGAAGAGAATTGAGGTGGATTGCTTTTAATAAAGAAATTTTCTGTAACCAAATCAGTTGCTCTTGTGTGATAACTTCTCTAAGAGATTTTGACCTATGTGATTTATTTCCTCACACAGCTTTGAAACAATACTGTCAAGGTGTGTACGAGAAGTGAGCACTACTTTGAAACTGCAAGTGTAAACACACCCTATAAATGAGGTATATTACAGCAGTAGAAAGCACCATATACATGTCTGGAATGTAAAATACATAAATACATGACAAGAAGATGTTCAAGAGCAATTCCCTGTGTGCTGTCTACCCCATGTTATTAAAACGAGGTATTCAGAAATTATTAGGAAAACTCAAGGTTAGGCTGTTGCTCATTTCTGTAAAAGAAAAACTGGCACTAATTCTAAGAATTCTTGGCACTTCAGAATACATTAAACCTTTTTAAGGAAAGAAAAGATTTCTATTTATTTTAGATTCATAGACTAGGTTTTATGTTTCTCTGTATCATTCCAAACTTCTGATTGCAGTGTAAATGCGGTAACCATCTCCAGCAGATATGTTGTTCTCACACCAATATCTAGATGAATGCCTTTTCCTTCATTTGTGGGGTTTTTTGTTCATGTATAGAATAAGCAGTGATGAACCTTTCCCTCCCCCATCTACCCCTCCCACTCTTTTTTTTTTAATATCCAAATTTGTCATGCTTTATTTATAGAGAAAACATAGAGGTACAGAAGGAGCAGTGGCCTGGACTCTTGCAGTCTCAAATGTGGCTTTAAACCGAGTCTCTTAAAGTAACTGAAAGCAATCAAGATCTCAGTTGCTCTGAGTGTTTAAGTCCCTCAGAATATTTTTAGCAGCTACATCATCAGTTGGTAGCTTGAGCCAAATGCCTGAAGTTGACCATGGGGCAAGTGCTGAAGCACATAGATGTCTTCCTATGGGATGGAGTAATCAAACATGTAAAATGAAGCTTTTATTACAATACTATTTTCTGATTAGTTTACTAATGTCAGTAATTTTTATATTCAGAACTGCAATAGATCAACTATTAATTTAAGAGACATTTTTTGATTTAACAGGCAGGTACTCAGAATACAGCACTGCATGCATCTCTAGCCTATGCTTCTGACATTCTAAGCGTGTGCCGTACCAAATTCTGTGCTTCAAACTTAAACTATACAGAGAAAAATGCACCCCCATATTTCAACACATTACTGTAACAATTAGATGTGATCAGATACAGCAACAAATTGCAGTCAGTATGTTGCTGTGCCCACCTTTAATATTTAATGGGAAAAAAATGCTTCCTGTGGTCATATCTAACAAAAACAGTGAAGTAAAGAAGTCAGCTTTAGTATGTAACTTTCTTACAGAAGATATAGATGACTACAATGTAATCTCAATAACCTCTCTATATAAATGTTGACCCAGAAACATTTATACTAAATATTCTGACATGCCATGTGGAAAGGAGAGAGTCCATATAGCCTGGGCCTTTGCAGGATGATAATTAGGGGGACCTTTAGAGAATATCGGTTTTATGTTTTCATGAACAAGTAGCATAAAAATCATTTAACTCTATTAGTCTCATTTATGTGTCCATGAGTGAAGAAGTGTTGGAAGTATCTTCATGAGTAAATTGTGCTTTGAGGAGGCCTTATAGAAGATTATCATGAGTTGGTGTCTTGCTTAATAGATGTCCTAGACATAAGTAATTTAAAACTTCTCTTTGTAAAACAGGAAGGAAAGAAGACACATCTCTATTAAATGTTTTAAAGCCTTTTATTTTCAGGAGGGGTGCAGAGACCTGTGGAAACACTACTGTAAATTGTTGTAATTGTCATAACAGAAACCAAAGTTCAAGGGGAATTTAGTCGATCACAGCTGAGAAATGTTCATTACCAGCACCTTGTTGTCTACATTAATAGACTGCTTTTCTCCTCCTTCAGCCACAGATAGGGAAAGACAAAGCCATTTGAAAAAAAACAACGTCCTGTACTGTAAATGAAGATGACTTTGTGCTGTAAATGAAGATGACTTTATGTATTTCTTTTCATAACATAAAATGATTTGGTGTCAAATGACCTGCTAAACAAAGAAGATAAGCAAACCACTTAGTTATAGTTAATAGACTGCCAAATAAAACTCCAGCACAATGTTACAGTCTACCAGCTCAGTAACATGATACAGGCAATAATACTCCATGACCTTTAATTAACGTTATAAAATAGCTTCATATGTTTTGGAGACTATAATTGCAAGACTTTACAAAGACTGAAGTGGTTAAAACATACCATGCATTGTTGTGTATTGCATATATAGGTTAATAAGATCTAGCAGGAAAAACATTAGGAGTTCCAATTATGGAACAAAAGCTACCTTTCTGTTCGAGATGAGTGTTCTCTATAGGTTTTAAATTTTCTTTAAAGGCTAATTTCTACTCAACAGCTTTTCTTAGGTTTTATAGCAGGCTGATATTCATGCATTATGAAACATTTTGAGATTTATAGGTATTACTTAGAATAAAATGAGGGTTTCTCCTGATTAATTTTTTTCTGATAGGAAAAGGGAAATATATATTATTATTAAGCTATTTCTTTTTCATAAAAAATTGGAAATTGTAAAGTATTATTTCCTTACTGTAAATATTTGAATGTGTATGGAGAACAGAAAAAAACCTTTTTACTATTTCTCACTGTCCTCAGAGATCTATGCTTCTGTTAGTGATTTGTACAGTAAGAGGTAATCTGTATATTGCATTCAATTACTGGTTGCATATTCAGGGACAGGAAAAGACCAGAAAGCAGACACAAAGCATGACAAACCAAGCTAACAAAAATATTTTCACTATTTTCATGGCAGTTCCTTCCACCTCCCACTGCTTGAATCCTGTCAGAAGCTGTTACTTCAGCTGAAGAGCTCCTCATAGCTATGGGACGATGGCTGTGAGGTGCCCCTGAAATTGTCTGTGGCCCAGGCTGAGAAAAACATGCTCTTTCAGCCTTCTTTTATGGGGCAACTGCTCTAGCCCTGACCACCTTTGTGGCCCAGAGCTTGCTCCAGTTTACCAGTATCTATATGCTATTGGTTCCTTTCTCAGTGAGAGAACCATGCTCATAAAAGATAAATCATAGAACCATAGAATGTATTGGGTTGGAAGGGACCTCCAAAGGTCATGTACTCAAACATCCCTGCAACAAGCATGGGCAGCTCTAACTAGAACTGATTGCCCTGAGCCCCATCCAGCCTGACATTGAATGTCTCCAAGGATGGGTCGTTAACCACCTCTCTAGGCAACCTGTTCCAGAGATCCACCACTCTCAGATTAAAGAACTTCTTCTCGGTGTCTAACCTAAATCTACCATTTTCCAACTTAAAACCATTCCACTTCACCTTGTTCAGACATCAGATAGTTCTCCCCAACCTTCTTCTAGACCCCTTTCAGGTATTGGATGGTCTCTATATTGCTGTGTCACCAGCCTTACAATCATTGATTAACTTACGTGACCTTTCCCCTTCACTTGTATGATCAAGAATACCATTGTTTCAGGTATAAAATAAAATTGAAACAAGCATGACTGCATGCTTACTCCATTGGGAGTCACATCCAAATGCATGTTGTCTAGCAGGTATAGTAGATGTCCATCATGTTTGATGCTTTGCAATGAAAAAAATAACAGGTATGGATTGAGTTGAGGAGAGACAAGACTGTGGCTGCAATTTCAAAACAGCACGAGTCTACGTCAGTGTGGTTACAGGCTCACACTTCAGACGTGCCCTAAGAAACCACAAAAGAAGCCAGCTGGTTTTGTAGTGAGTCAGTTTAGGGATCTGAACTGGTTCTTAAGAACAACCCAGTGTCATTAACTTTATAGTGATGTCCAAGTGTTGGTGCCTGAAATAGACAGGAAAATAGAAAGCATGTGTCTGAGCACAGGAGAAGAATGTACCCAGGCCACGATAGTACAAATTAAGGTCTCCTAAGCCAAAAGATAATAGGTAGAAAGGGAATTAATGTTAGGCAACAGAAAAAAAAGATTAGGAAAACTGTGAAAGCTGCATTATTTTTTCTTCCAAATACATCCTCAAATGACAACAAGAACTGTACGCAGAGCTTCCTTATTGTATCACTGTTATGCATTGCTCATAAAGTGGCCCAGAGCGACACAGGCAGAATGAAGTAACAAAACTCTGATCCAGGACACGGCCAGACAAAAAGAAAACCAGCTCTAACTTCTCTCCCTATGGCACTTTGAATTAATCTAACTCCTTACAAAGTGGATCGTAGAACCATAGAATCATAGAATCACTAGGGATTGGAATGGACCTCAAAAGATCATTGAGTCCAATCCCCCTGCCACAGCAGGATCACCCAGACCAAGTGGCACAGGAGCACATCCAGGAGGGTCTTTAACGTCTCCAGAGAAGGAGACTTCACAACCCCTATGGGAAGCCTGGCCCAATGCTCCAACACCTTCACAGTGAAGAAGTTCCTTCTGATATTGATATGGAACCTCCTCTGTTCCAGCTGGCACCCATTGCCCCTTGTCCTATCACCAGATGACCTTGAGAAGAGCCTGGCTCCATCCTCCTGACACCCACCCCTCACTTATTTATAGACATGAATGAGGTCCCCCCTCAGCCTCCTCTCTCCAAGCTCAAGAGACTCAGTTCCCTCAGCCTTTCCTCATAAGGGAGGTGTTCTACTTCCTTCATGACAGTTTGCCTACAGTTGCTCTTCACAGCACACATTTGTAATGTGCATATACATATAAAATTAATTTTCTACATGTTCTGCTTGGGGCAAACACATGCTACGACATGTTATTATACACAAACAGTATGTCATGGGGAGACCTTCTGAATTACATGAGATGTTCTATATGATGGTGGTATTGAGCAAAAGTCCTCTATTTATTTCAGTTGCCAAGAAAAAGAACAAAGATTTATGTATGGCTCATGTATCTCAGTAGACTGGATGCCTCTTGCTCTAACTAAGGGAAATCAATGAACCATAGTTACTTCCTGAAGACATAGCTCACCTGGATTTTGTCCCTGTTGTGTAAATTTGTAGTTCTTTATAGAAGAGTACTGGGACCCTGTCCGCAGTGAGAAATTTATTCTTGATTTCTTATTTTTCATCCTTTTGCTGTCATTACTTCCGCAGCTCTGTTACATTTCCTCCTAGGCTTGGGAATGGGACAGCTGTGATTTTTGAGGCTTGTTGATGAATCCATTTATGTCCTGATCTTTGTGAAGCAATCAACCAATATAATTAGAAATCTTTCTTCATTCAGCTATCTGAATGCACTGTTCTTCTCCCAGCAATTATTTCTCATGCCTAAATAAAACTCATGCCTCTGACAGTGGGATTTTCTATCAATTCTTTTATTTTTCATTCTGTGATGTATAATGTTTCTTAAACATGTTTTTTTCAGATTTTTATATAGTGTCTAAATCAAATTTCAACAAGCATCAGCCAGTTAATTAATAGCACTGTTCTGAACAGTCGCATCTACAATTTTTTATGAATCTCTTTATACTTACATTGACCTGAAGAGTTCAATTCCTCATATTCATTATTTGTATTGCAAAATTCTCCTGTGTAGGTGTATTTACTGACAGGAGGATGGAACCAGGCTCTTCTCAAGGTCGTCTAGTGACAGGACAAGGGGCAATGGGTGCAAACTGGAACAGAGGAGGTTTCACATAAATATCAGCAGGAACTTCTTCCCAGAGAGGGTACTGGAGCACTGGACAGGCTATCTGAGGGGTTGTGGAGTCTCCTTCTCTGGAGACATTCCAGACCTGCCTGGATGTGTTCCTGTGTGACTTTTCTGGGTGATCCTGCTGTTGCAGGGAGATTGGACTAGATGACCTTTTGAAGTCCCTTCCAATCCCCAATGATTCTATGATGTTATGATTCTTTTTACAGCAACCAGTAAGAGAGTTGATACTGATTTCCAAAGGAAAACAGTATGCTTCTATAAAATACATCTTGTTTAATCAAGATTTGAGAGATGAAGAGCAGGAAACTGACAGTCTTCACAACTTTTGGACAACAAGAAGAAGAAGAAAAAGAAGACGAAGACGAAGAAGAAGACGAAGAAGAAGAAGAAGAACAAGAAGAAGAAGATGAAAAAGAGAGAGAGAAAAAAAGAGAGAGAGAGAGAAAGGGAGTTAGGGTGCTGTCATGGTTTAGCACTCGGCTGGTTGTTTTGCTTAACGATACAGAAAATAATCGCTTACCCTCCTAAACCCTGGAAGGTTTACATTTTGCTGAATGGATTATGGAAAATGTTACCTGTAATTCAAGAAATGAAGAGTGATTGGAACAAATGGCTATTTGCAATAAATTGCATCCATCCCTGACAGTATTGCTAAACGATTTTTATTCCTTCAGTTTCTTTTTCTGGCTGAGCATACCTTAGATTGGATTTGCACTTAGCTTAAATTGTGCGTTGGTTTTAAACCACTGCAACATTAAAAGCCAGCTTCAAAAGATGGGCTTCCTTCATGTCTTTTGTTAAAATTCATCTCCACTAAAATTACATGAACAGTCACCCAACCACCTAATCACAACTATGAGTGAGACTCTCGCTTTTCTACTACCCTGTTAGATTCCGCAGACGTTGGTAGCAATTGTGATGCATCTAAACCGTGTCTTTATAAAAGCAACATCCTAATCTGTGGAGATGTTATTCTTGAGCCTTAGTTATTATCATCATTGCTATAGATCTGGCACATTCTCCTTCTCACAGAGTGACATTCTTTGCCTAAATTTGCTATCTTTGGTAGATATTTCTTACCAGTGTTTCATGCAAAGTTGATTTGATTCCATTTAGTCACACTGGACCTGAATCCTACAAAGATTTTCGCTTCTGACATCTGTTCTGAGAAAATGTAAATGATGGTCACAAGAATGCAAACTTGGCCCACTCCTTTCTCCCACAACCACCATAGAATTTCTTTTTTCCTTCGTTGCTCCAGGCCATAAATACTGAAAATCCTAATTAAAACACAAAGTTTGACTCTGTTCTCTTCAGGGATTACAGAAACTAAGTAAGTGAAAGGAATGTGGATTAAAAAATTATACAGGTCCCAACAAAGACACCCTCAGAGTTAAACTGTTAACTGTTCTTTGCTCTGGGACCCGGTACCTTGTAAAGGAAATAGTTACTGTGGAAAAACTACTGAAAGTAGACATCATTCAAACCAGTTTCACACATACACGAAGTGTCAATGTGAATAGAATTTCAAACAAAAACATCCAAGCAATTATGCAAGGAGGAAAGAATTATATTTGCTAGATACAAAGACAGCTTTGTTGACCCTGACTTCATAGAAATGAGCACAGTCGTTCTCGTGTGTGTACGTAGAGTCTGCCTTTACAGTAGGAAGGCTTTGCCACTTGAACAAACCAGGCAAGAAAACTGACACGTTTCCCAGACCCGATGTCAAGAGTTGCAGGTCGAGGTCAAGATGAACATAATACCTTCTCTTTGTACAAGGCAACTTTGTTTGATCGCTGTCTCTTCTGCCTTTCCTTTTTTTTTTTAACCTAGACGCAGCACTCTTAAGTTGAAAAGAGGGGAAAGTAGCTCTATTTGCCAGAATCTTTCTTGGCTACAGCAGTCCTGTTGATTAAGAAAACCAGTCTAACTCTGCTTGGGTTATTGTTACAATAAAGGAACAGAGGACAGTCAGTTTGGTTTGTGGGGTATTTCTGCTTCATGTGTAGGACTGTATTAAAAATCAATGCTAAACCTACTCTGGATGCAGGTAGCATACTGGATTCAGGATGACTATGAGGCAGCAGTGTGCTCTTGTAGCCAAGAGGGCCAATATCCTGGGGTGGATCAGAAGGGGGTGGTTAGCAGGTCAAGAGAGGTCCTTCTCCCTCTCTACTCTGCACTAGTGAGACAGTATTGGAGTAGTGTGTCCAGTTCTGGGCCCCTTAGTTCAAGAAGGACACAGAGCTGCTGGAGGGTGTCCAGTGTAAAGCAATGAAGATGATCCTGCTGTGGCAGGGGGATTGGACTAGATGATCTTTCGAGGTCCCTTCCGATCCCTAATGATCCTATAATTCTAAAGCTCCTGTTCTGGGACCTGAGGATTCCCGAGGGAACTGGCTGTTATGATTGCCAAGATACTCTCCATGGCATTTGAATAGTCCCAGGATCCAGGTGAAGCACTAGTGACTGGAAGGGAAACATGACACCTATTTTAAAAAGGGTAGAAAGAAGGACCCTGTGAACTACTAACCTCTCAGCATCACCTCTATGTCTGGGCCTGTGTGAGCTGCCCTAGGTGATCCTGCTTTGGCACGGGGTTGGACTGCATGATCTCTAGATGTCCTTTCTATGGTTCTCTGACAACCCTGTTTTAAGTTTTCAGAAGTTTAGATAATACATGGCAGCTGGGCAATGACCATGAACTGACATAACCTTAAAGTAAGGTAGAAGAGACGGAACTGGCTCAGATGGCTCAATCCTAAATTAACTGTGGCCATCCTGGGAAAGGGAAAGTGACAAAAATACTACTTCTGAAAACGTGGAGGAAATTATCTGTTCCCTGTTCACTGGCTGTCAATAAAAAGATGGAAGTGATAGAATAGTATTCACTTTAGACATTAATTCACTGAAAATATTAATGTAAGAAAAATAATTCAGAGAAAAGACCAAAAATCAGTCCTATTATGGTAATACTCTAAGGAGATGTTAACGGTCCCAGATCTCTGGAAACAGATGAGGAATTGATTAAGATGGGAGCGGTGTCTTTGGGTTTGTTAGTGTTGTGCAATTTACAGCAGCTGAAAACTTGACCACTAAGTTGAAGTAAGAAATTAAAAACAGATAACATGACTGAGCAGTATGAAAAAACAAATAAACTAGAAGTAATTAGATGTTTTTGTTTTCCCCTTTCGCTATAAGAACACAAGCCAAAATCAAAGAGAAAAAAATAGCTTTAAAAGAAAGAAAGAAAAATTTGGGTGGGGTGAAAAGATCTTTATATAGAAGATAACACCTACATGCTAGCTTCTGTGATGAGCTTTCCTCTTGATCTGGAGTCTCTTCATTCTCATGTCTTTTCTTCATACCTGCCTTGGCATGGTTTACCTTAAATATATTTCTTGTAATCAATTTTAAAATAGATTAATATTTTGACATAAGCACGTGGGAAGCAGAACATTCTATGATTCTCTCATGGAATTGTTTAGGTTGGAAAAGACCTCTAAGATCATGAAGTCTAATCATTATTAGCACATTTCTGTGCCTACATTCCTCCTGTGTTTACTGGCTTTTTGAGAGATTACTTGGTTTGTCTATGGTTTTACACAAAATTATTATTCCTACAGTTATTGCTACAGCTATTCATAAAAAAGTATTAATAGATCAAATATTGTTATATAAGGTAAATATTCTCTCCTCTATTCCACAACACTTAAGGAAAAATGCATTAGAATATTGTATTCCAAAACTATGAAGTACAGATTAGTTGTGATACTTATACAACAGAATTTTTACCAGTATTACTGAAATTGGAAATCGCAGAATCATTAGGGATCGGAAGGGACCTCAAAAGATCATCCAGTCCAATCCCCCTGCCACAGCAGGATCATCCAGACCAAGTTCCACAGCNTTTTCTTTCTTTCTTTCCTTTATTTTTCTCTTGTAGAGGAAAAAGTTTCCATGGAAAATGGTATAACACCTTCAGTTTGGCTCAGGGTATAAATTTGTCTTGCTCAGGAAAGGATAGAAATTGCCAGTCTATACAAGAAACTTGAAATCATTATTGAGAGAGTTCTTCTCAGTTGGGACATTCAGTGTGATCACTATCAGTTGCTGCAGTAACAATCCTATATGATATCCGGTTACTAAATGATGGGAGATAAATGGAGCTGAAGTCAAACGTTGATAAATTCTCCCTGCAGGAAACGTTTTCACAACAGATGGTCTCTAAATACATAAGTTAGGTGAAATACATCTCCTGGTAGCCATTCCTGTAATAAGAAAGTTAAGCAAAGGAAATAGTAGACACAATCATGGACCTTAATTGCCTCAGTAGTTAGAATAGGAGATCCTTTGAATGTAGGCAGAAAGATGTAGAGAGATGGTAATGATCTATACCTAAATAAATGGTGCATGACACAGAGTAATGGTTTCTTTTCCAAGATCCCTTCCAACTTTTATTTTTCAGTTTAACAAAAATTACTAAATAACTAAAGAAGTTATAACTACACCATCTTTTATTCAAGACCTCATTTTCTTTTGCTTTTAATTCATTTTATTCCGGTGGCTTTTTCTTTGCATCACAACACTATATTTTGCTAATGTAGACCAAAACAATTGCATCACCCTCAGACTCAGGTTTTTAATCTCTTAAATATTTAATCAGTGCTTTGTTTCAGTGTTTTGAAGTGTAACCAGTGTTTTGAAGATAAAGGGTGAGACCTAAATCTTTGGAGATTGGTACTTATGCAGATGTTTCTCAGCATTTCAGAAGGAGGATAAAGATGCCTCAACGTTCCTGTGGTTTGAAAGATTTTCACTGTTGGCATCACCTTTTTTACTCGCTGCAGAATAAAATGTTTTATATGTCACACAAACCTGCTATGGGAGAAGAGTCTGTATTTCTTTACTGTCTCTCCTAAAAACAACTGTTTAGACTCAGGCTTCAGGACTAAGCTAGCCATCAGGGCTCTGTCTGCAGACAATGAAGGCAAAAGGAGGAACCTCTCAAACTAGGTATTTAGGACACTGGTAAAGACTTCCATTCTAAACCCAACTCTCCATCTCTATTTTCCTCCTTCCCACCTCTTGACCTCAGAGACAGCTTAGTTACAGTCCGAACAGACTCCTGCTGTAAACAGACTTTTCTATCCAAGATGTCTTTCTTCTACACTTTGCATGCTCCGAGTACTGACGTTTTCTTCTTAGAGCACAGTGAGATTTGTCTTAAGTGTGTTTGCGATGCTCTGAACACTTACTGACACTTGTGCCTTTTCTCCTAGACTTCATAGCATGTGCTATGCTGTCACTGTAACCATCTTTTAACTCACTGCATTTAAACTTTTGGTTTAATGGATCCTGAGTGGCTTAGTCTTGGTAAGCTGTCAGATATGGAGACATTAAGATGTTTCTATAACTGTTTCCTCTGCTGTGTTTTAAATCAATTGTTATAACCAAAACAAGAATGCATTAGCAAGAAAGACAAAAAATTTGAACATAATCAAGCCACAATAACAATCAGATGGATAGAACACCTCTGTTAAGAAGCAAGACTGATGTAATTGGGGTTGTTTTATCTGGAAAAGAGAAGGCACTTAAAAGAAATTATATGAAGTCTTCACTTGCATACCAGACATGTTTAATAATCTCACGGTAGAAGTGGGAGAATGCGGTCATGAGTGTTAATTCTGAGGAAGGTGAAATGGTGATTGATTTCCCAACATAAACAAAGAAGCTTCTGTGTAGCAACAAGAAATGCCTTGAAAGGGAAGAACACAATCAGTGCTGGAATATTTCAAGGTTTCCAGATTTGTATCAAACTGCATAATTCCATCTCCAACCCTAGGAAATCTTCCCACCTAGAAAATCTCAGCTTTCCATCTGCATAATTCCATCTCCAACCCTAGGAAATCTTTCCACCTAGGAACTCTCAGGTCTCAAGTCTTTCCCTACTGCTGTGATGAAGAACATGTCTCCATTCAGAAATTCACAACAAAGATGAATGTAACAGCCAGGGAAAGACAAATATTTGAACTTCCTCTTGTCTGCTAAGCTGTTCCACCTGAGAAAGAATAACACTAGGTAATATACTTCAAACTGAAAATACACACCAAGAAAGAGCTGATGAGGGTTTATAGTCTTCTTTTGTACAGCCATAGGTTCAATCCCTACCCTTAATTCTTCTGCTGGTCAAAAAAACTCCGTAGAGATCACTACATCAAGACCAACAGGTCGAGGGAGGGGATCCTCCCGCTCTATTCTGGTCTCATGAGACCCCATCTGCAGTACTGCATCCAGTTCTGGATCCCTCAAGACAGGAAGGAGATTCAACTGTTAGAACCTGTCCAGGGGAGGGCCACGAGGATGAGTGGAGTGCTGGAGCACCTCTCCTATAGGGACAGGCTGAGAGGGTTGAGACTGTTTGGCCTGGAGAAGAGGAGACTCTGGGGAGATCTTAGAGCAACCTCCCAGTCCCTGAAGGGGCCTAGAAAGCTGGGAAGAGGCTGTTTCCAAGGGCCTCTAGTGGTAAGAGCAGGGGGAATGGTTTCCAGCTGGAAGAGGGGAGGTTTAGACTGGAAGTCAGGAAGAAGTTCTTCACCGTGAGGGTGCTGAGACACTGGACCAGGTTGCCCAGGGAGGTTGTGGCTGCCCCCTCCCTGGAAGTGTTCAAGGCCAGATTGGCTGGGGTCTTGAGCACCCTGGTCTAGTGGGAGGTGACCCTGCTGATGGCAGGGGGGTATCTGCTATTAGGGAAGGTGCCCAAAAGCCTGAAAAGGTATTAATTATTACCAAAGCAAAGAGCATGGGTAGCATGTATGTCCACTCTTTTGGAACAACAGCAAACAGTAACAGTTGTAGCTTTGAAATGAATCACTGCGTATTTAATACATGTGCATCAGATTCATTTGTGCGGTATAGGATTGCCCTCTTCTGAAGACATCTGTCATTCACTGAATGGCCAGCTCAGCTTTAACCCATGACAGCACTATAACTCTGATCTTGTGGGGGAAATAAATGGGTGAATGGCCGCCATGATCACTTGCCTGCAACTATCATTGTGACTAAATAAATAAGAGTTTGGCAAATTAATTGGCAAATCATAGAATCTAATATTTTGGTGGGATTTTATGGTGCGAGATAAAAAGCTATGATAGCATGTCTTCTGTCACCTGTTTCCTAACCTAACGAGTAAGAAATACATACTGCTCATCCTCTGCAGGCATACCAGATGTATGTCGCAGGTACTGAACACTAGCTTAAATCCAAAGGAAGGATGTGGAATTAATATCCATGTGTCCATTTCAAATATGGAGCTGTCACACACATGGACCAGTTTAAAATAAGTAAAGAAAATGAAGCTCAGAATGAGATATTCTATGATTTGCTTAGTATTATTCTCTTAATTGAGACTGAAGCATCTTCTTTTAAATGTGTGATAAGATTTGCAGATGCTGGAAAGTGATCTATCCACTGATGCCTTTCCTGTATCTACAATAGGAGTTATTTCCACATTACTATTATTACTTTAGTAAAGACTGGTAATTTTGGTGACAGTGAGTAGATTATAACAGCCTTTCTGGCTTTGCTGCACAGAAAGGGGTCTGTCCAAAAGGAACCAAAGCCAGCAGTGATGCTTTATCCTGTCCTGCTGTAGAGGGACACTGAGTTTCCATGTGTTACATTATCCATTGCAGTAATCTGTTTTAAAACCTGTCATTTATTTGTTTCTTACTGGAAAATGGTTTAAGAACAATAGTCACTGTACGTGATTTAAAGAGATCTGTCTTTCCATGAATTTCTTGATAACAGTGCCTCCCAGGCCATGCAGCACAAAGAGGTTCATGTCCATAGTAATAACCTCTCTTGGATCACGTGCTGCATCTGTTCTACAACCCTTTTAGTGCTGCAGCTTTCTTCTCCGAATCCATATATTATCCCTGAAACAGCACTATTATTTCATAGGGGTATTTTCAGTCCAAGAAATGCATCATAGCATGAAGACTCTGTTAGAATTCATTGGTTTTAATGGACCAAACAAGGATTTGTTGTCAGAATATGAGGAAGCTTCTGCCGGCTCAGCAGGATGGCTCTGAGCCAGCAATTTGCTCTTGGGGCCAAGAGGACCAACAGCATCCTGAGGAGGATCAGAAGGGGGATGGTTAGCAGATTGAGACAGGTTCTTCTACCTCTCTACTCTGCACTAGTGAGACCACTTCTGGAGTATTGTGTCCAGTTCTGGGCCCCTCAGTTCAAGAAGGACACAGAGCTGCTGGAGGGTGTCCAGCATAGAGCAACAAAGATGATGGAGGAATTAGAACAGCTTCCTTATGACAGAAGGCTGAGGGAGCTGGGTCTCTTGAGCTTGGAGAAGAGGAGGCTGAGGGGTGACCTCATTCATGTCTATAAATATGTGAGGGATGTGTGTCAGGAGGATGGAGCCAGGCTCTTCTCAAGGTCATCTGGTAATAGGACAAGGGGTACTGGGTGCAAGCTGGAACACAGGAGGTTCCATATCAATATCAGCAGGAACTTCTTCCCAGGGAGGCTGATGGAGCGTTGGAACAGGCTGCCCAGGGCGTGTGTGGAGTCTCCTTCTCTGTAGATGTTCCAGACCCGCCTGGCTGTGTTCCTGTGTGACTTGGTCTGAATGATCCTGCTGTGTCAGGGGTATTGGACTGGATGATCTTTCAAGGCCCCTTCTGATCCCTAAGGATTCTGTTATTCTAAGATGCACAGATTACTGGGATAAGCTTTGGAGGACTTGGAAAAAAGAATGAAACCTCTGTTGCTACAGTCACATTGTGAACAAATCTGGAGTGAACCACTCACAGACCATGCTTTTATGTTGTCTTGGACATTTGAGCAGCCCTAGTTAGTCACAGAGTAAAGTAATTTCTGGGACAAGGATTTCAGGCTTGTGGTTGTTTTTTTGCTCTTTTTTTTCTTCACAGCAATACTCTGAGTCCCTCTCTGTGTTAATTTAATTATCAAGAAACTAAAAGCTTGAAGAAGAAATCCTATTTTTTCAAGAAATACAGGTAATGAAGGTATTCTCTGTTTATTTTTGTGAAAAGTATATTTCTGGAGACAAAGTAATGAAAAGAAAAGTCTTTTCCAGAAAAACAAGTGATACCAACATCATGGTTAATACATTAACACACGTAAATAAAATCACTGTGGTCGCAGTTACGTATGCCATGCTTTCATTTAAAACATTATAATCATTAGTCATTGTAATTATGGAATGAGGAGTGACTCAGAAAAGAGATTGAAAGTACCTGATGTAGTGACACAGACAGCATTTTAAGAGGTAATGTTCATTTGGAGCCATGGACTAGACTGGGATGAATAAACAACAATGCTGTGAAGAGTCCTCTTCTTAAAAAAATAAGATAACCTGATGCCTCTGGTTTCCTGAGCTTTCCTTTCTTTCTTTGTCTGCAGAGAATGTGTTACTCCAGGTATTCAACACAATACTCCCAGCAAAGCTTTTGATTAGTAAACACAATTCCCCATTGTGCTGCTTGTGCTCAGCTGCAGTTCTGCAGAACTGGCCACAGTTGTGCCCATCTTTGCTGAAAGAGAAAGAAAAGAGAATGGTAAAGGACATAGCTCCTTTTTTTGGATGTTGTTGTCCCTTTGGTAATACACAGAGAAATGAGGTTAATGGTGTTATTATCACTAGCACACAGGCACTCACATAGAGGAGTTTTTGTGGTTTTAATGACTACCATGTAAGAATGCGACTGAAGAAATTACTCCAAAACATTCAGAAGACGATGTGACAATGTAGGGTGATGATATTGTGCTGACTGGATATAACTATGCTTCATGCTGTTGTGTTAAATGCATACTCCTGCAGAATGGTTGATCAGAAGTAGTTCATAGTTTTAAGAGTAGGTAAAGAATACTGACTGATGAATCTCTGGCAGCTGTGCCTGTGCTGTTCTAGCTTCATTGTACAGTTTATTACTGAACTAGCACTTTATTTTAATCGGGGCTATAGACCCAGTTGCAGTATGATAAAAGAAATTACCCAGGCTAGCCACAAAATGAGATGATTTGTGATTCTGATGTAATCAATAAAATAAATTGATGTGCAGGTATTGCTCATGATTGCGCACTCCAATATCTGTATTCAACATCATATTTAACCTGTCTGTGCAGCCCAAACACAAATGCCATCTTACTTGTTTCTCTCTTTAATTTCTCATTGCCTGGGCAAAAGAAAAGCAAATGGCACCTCACGAAGGAACTTCTTCCCAGTGAGGGTACCAGAGCACTGAATAAGCTGCCCAGGGGGGTTGTGGAGTCTCCTTCTCTGGAGATGTTCCAGACCCACCTGGATGTTTCCTGTGCAACTTGGTCTGGGTGATCATGCTGTGGCAGGGGGATTGGACTGGATGATCTTTGCAGGTCCTTTTTGGAGAAACCTTAGATTCAATAAGGGCAAGTGTAGAGTGCTGTACCTGGAGAGGAACGTCCTCTTGCATCAGCAAGGGCTAGGAACTGACCTGCTGGTGGACCTCAGGCTGACTCTGGGTCAGCAATGTGCCCTTGTAGCCAAGAAGGCAAATGGTCTCTTGGGATACAGAAGATGAGTGTGGCCAGCAAGTTGAGGTAGGTTCTCCTCCACCTTCTGCTCTGTCCTTGTGAGGCCACATGTGGAATACTGCATCAGCTCTGGGCTACTAAGTTTAAGAGGGACAGGGAGGTACTGGAGAGAGTCCAGCACAGAGCCACCATGAGCTGGAGAATCTTCTTTGTGAGGAAAGATTGAGAGAGTTTGGCCTGTTTAACCTAGAGAGGGGAGTAAGAGGAGGCTTGGCAGGATGATGAAACCAGGCTCTTCTTGGCGGTGCCCAGGAATAGGATAAAGGCTAATGGGTTACAAGTATAGGAGATTCAATTTTGACATAAGGAAACGTGAATATATTGTCACATTCCCTTGAGAACAGTTCTTCCTCAGCCTTCTTATAGACCCTTTTCAGGTATTGGAAGGTTTGTATAACATCCACCCAGACTCTTCTCCTCTTTAGACTGAATGACCCTAACTCTCTCAGCCTGTCTTTGTAAGAGAGGACCTCCAGCCATCTGATCATTTCCATGGCCTCTTCTGGACACACAACAACAGGTCAACATCCTTCTTGTGTTGGGGGCTCTTCAGCCTTCATTTTTTTTCCTGAGCCCGTTGAATGTTTTCACACAGTCTGTGTCTGTAGTTCCTCTTGTCATAACCCCAGAATGATGAAAGCTGAGCAAACTGAGACTGTTACCATCAAAGGAACCCAATGAGTTTGTGCACCACGGGAGCTGAGAAATGCTACTCCTGTGGAATGTCAGTATTGTATAATCACCTTTCCACCAGCAAGTTCAAAAAGTTTCTTTGAATGAAAGTTTAAGTTGACCTTCAACTCAAAAAGAATCAAGAGACATAAGGATATTACAGCAGATCACTATTCAGTGTTCAGGTTAATGTTTTAATGCTGTATGTTACATACAGCATGAATCTGTGTTCTCAGGCAGTGGAGACTAGTGCATTTCAATGCTGTTTTAACATCTTATGAGGTGAAATCCTAAGTATGACTACATTATGGCATTGTTTATATATGATTATAATGATTTGGGGGGGTTGACCCTGGCCAGATGCTAGGTGCCCACTGAAACCCCCTCCTCAGTTGTACAGGGGAGACAAAATATAACAAAAGGCTCCTGGTTTGATAAAAGGACAAGGATAGATCATTCACCAATTACTTTCAGAGTGAAAACAGACTGGACTTAGGAAAAAATCAAATCAAATCAAAGAAGGATAATGAGAGATTAAAAAAAAATGTGAAAGACCTTACCCCCACCTCTCGCTTTTTCATGAGCTTAAATTTGCTGTTGATTTTCTCTGTATCAAACATCCCAGTGACAACAGAGAATTGGGTTGTGGTCAGTTCATCCCATTTTGCTTCTGCCTTTCCTTCCTCCTCAGGGGGAGGACTCCTCACACTTTTCACCTGTTTCAGCATGGTGACCCTCCCATTGGAGACAGTCCTCCACAAACTTCTGCCGAGTGAGACCCTACCACAAGCTGCAGTTCTTCACAAACTGCTCCACTGTATCTCCTTTCATGAGCTGCAGTCTTTCAGGAACACAAAGTTCCAGCATGAATTCCCCTGGAGTCACAAGTTCTGCCAGCAAATCCACAGTGACCTTACCTCTCTGCGCAGGTCAACAGATCTTGTCAAGCATGGGGCTCCTAAAAAGTGACAGCCTCCTTAGGGCATCCGCCTATTCCAGCATGGAGTCATCCATGGGGTCAAGAGGAAACAGCCTCTTGAAGGGATAGTCTGTCTCACCATGTTATTCACCACAGGCTGCAGGGAGCCTGTACTCCAGCAAATGGACCACCACCTTGTTGCCTGCATAGTTCATAGAATCATAGAATCATTAGGGATTGGGAAGGGACCTCAAAAGATCATCCAGTCCAAT
>VZRI01003604.1:283944-319137 GCA_013397515.1 Upupa epops | reverse complement strand
CATATTTATAGACATTCATGAGGTCACCCTTCAGCATCCTCTTCTCCAAGTTCAAGAGATGCAGCTCCCTCAACTTTTCCTCATAAGGAAGCTGTTCTATTTCCTTCATCATCTTCTTTGCTCTACACTGGACACCCTCCAGCAGCCCTGTGTCCTTCTTGAACTGAGGGGTCCAGAACTGGACACAATACTGCAGATGCAGTCTCACTAGTGCAGAGTAGAGGGGGAGAAGAACCTCTCTCGACCTGCTAACCACCCTCCTTCTGATCCCTCCCAGGATGCTATTGACCCTCTTGGCCACAAGAGCACATTGCTGGCTTGTCTCAATATTCACACTGGCAGCAATTCCTAGTGCAATGTTTTCCCCTTAAACACGTTATCACAGAAGCACCAGCAACACTGCTGATGAGCTTAGCCTTGCCCGTGATTCTTTAAACCATGGTATAAAATCTTCAGTTAATAATTGACAAAAGATAAGCCGAAAGTGCAAAACTTAGTGAAAACAAAATGCGATTCTAAACCTGTAGACATTTTTTTTTTTGTGGGAATAAGAAATAGATGGGAAAAAATAAGAAAAGTACAAAAACTTCATTGAAGGGAAAGAAAGTTATTTCTGCATTTAGAGAAGAACCTTGGATTTCCTCAGCTTGGACAAAGGTTGAGTTCAGGTGCAAATGTTATGCTTTGCTGTGGCAATAGAAGCAATTTATAAATCCTTTCCTGGGAAATGGTTTTGGAGAATTTGCATGATCTGAGCTCATGAAGACATTTTACTATGTAAATCCTTCACTTTCACGGCTGCAGAGCACAAAGGCAGATTCTTCCCTGTTTAAGAGCTTTTTTTGTTTGTTTCTCAAACACATATTCACTGAGAGCAGAGAAATTTGAACTAAAGAAATTGTGTATGATTTTTACAGTGCAGAAAATACATTCGCTTTATGAGTTAGAGTGAGGAAAGAAGCAGGAAGGGATGAAGGGCATTACAGATACAGGCTTTATACACAGACATGCCTGTCATTATGCTGGTCTTTCCTTTTCACTTCAGTTTATAGACTTCTTGAAACACCTGTGCTTGTAGACAAATAGATTGATATCATAAAACTCAGTCTTGTTGCTTATAATTCTGAAGGTGAGAGGTAGGTGTGGGGTTTGGATAGCACACAGGAGAAATGTTGAATTGTTTTCATAGTAATGTGGATTGGCAAGAGAAGATCGAAGCAAAGCATACAGTTAGTACCTTTCTTAGGCTACCAGGCTCATGTAGTGGTCTAATGGATTGTCTCTAGATTAGTGGAAAGAGTCAATGGAGAATCATAGAATTATAGATTCATTAGAGATCAAAAGGGACCTCGAAAGGGAGACCCAGCTCCCTCTACCTTTCCTCATGAGGGAGCTGTTCTAACTTCTTCATCTTTGTTGAGCTGTGCTGGACACACTCCAGCAGCTCTGTTCCTAACACCCTCCAGTAGCTCTGCTCCTTGAACTGAGAGGAAGTATACAAAGGTTAATTATGTGAGTTGAAGTGAAGATGGGCATTAACAAGGTTGGTTGCTGCTGAAGACCCAGAGAATCAGGTGACTCTTTGGGAAAGGGTAAAAAATGTCTTTATTAATGAATGAAGGGATGATCAAATCCAGGGTAGGACTTCATCCTCTGAATAATGTTCATAAAAGCTCAAGAATATCAATGTTTTAATCAATAGTGGTGGGATTTCTTACACAAAACTTTAGTGAACTCAGAATAGTTGAACAGAAAAGGCTAAAGTTTTTTGAAGCAGGAACTGGAATAGTTTGAACATAAGTTTGAAGAGAATATATAAGAGAAAAATACAAGAGATCCATTGCCCAGACAAAAACTAGAGACACAGTTTTGCTGAAGTTAAGAGATACTCTGTGTTGTAGCACAAGGGTTGTAGGACACACCAGTAACAGGCTCAGTGAGCATGATGTTAAATATTTTCTTAGGAACAAGGAGGCTTTAATAGTCCTTTCTTACAGGTTTCTGATTTAAATGCTCTCTACGAAGCAAAGTTGAAGTCTAATCCCATAAAACAGCATATTTCCCTAAAACTTTCTAGACACGGTGGAAAAAAGGCTAATATCTGGCAGTAGATTTCGTGTGCACATCCATATGGTGGGTGACAGACACAAGTTTGCCTTTCAAATAATTCCCTTGCATGCCCTCGGAAGTTTGCAAGGAAAATATATTCAGAAGCTTAGTGTCAGGCTTTTAGCAGATGTTCTCTCTGTCTGCACACCTCTCAGCAGATATCTCTGCCTTTTTCTCTCTAGTCATCAGCTAAGAGGAAGATATGCAATATCTAGACTAGCTATTGAGCTTAAGCCCCATCTTACTCCTTTTCTCCAGGGGAACATGAGCAAAACTTTTGAATAGTAGCCAAGAGCAATGAATTCCTGGAAGGAAAAATGCCTAATATTTGGTGAAAAGGAAAGGGAAAGGAAAGAGGAAAAGAAGAACCTAAGGATGTATGGGATGAGAAAGAAATAGGGAAGACAGGCAGGACTGAAGAGGCAATGGAGAAAGATTATTTTTATTTCTAGAGAGTACAGGTGACAGAGTTTAAGTTAAAAGAAATTAGAGGTTTGTGAGTTGAATACACAGAGTGTTATTACAACCCAGAGAAACCTGGGTTTTGGACAATTACACTGACAATTACATAAAGCTACCAGTACAGTAGATGAACACAATTACATTTTAATTGCATGAAATGTTTGTGTGTTTGCAGGAAGTATTGTTTCTGGTACGAAATCCTTTCAGCCATGAATACAAGCTTAGCAAAAATAACTGCTGTCTCCAATACAGCTGTGCCACCTGATTGTTAGGGGTCAGGCTCTGCTATTGAAATTTTGTTTGTTAACATAGTTTATTATTTGGAAATTGCAAGAGCCAGGCTCCTGACTCAAAAACAGCTGGTAGAAACTGAGTAGTGAAGCGAAAGTGTCCATGAATGTGTTTACCCCTTTCATGGATGCAGACAGGTGCCTCTTTCAAATTGGAATGTAGAGCTATCTAGTTAACTCTGTAAAGAAATAGGGTGTACTTAGAGAACAATATTGGGTGCTCGGATGCTTCAAGGAATGCAGCGCTTAGGGAGAGCCACTTACAGAACTCTAGTAACAAGGGTATTCTAAAACATCCTTTCTCCAAAGATCTGAATATCTGTGTAGGCTTTGCTTAACCTCTTGTACTGGAGAACTTCGGTAAAGTTAGAAATCTATGAAGAACACAGTAAACTGGAGGCAGGAGGAGAATGTGAGGGATGTAGGTGGTGTGGGAAGTGTATTTTTATGATGAATTGCCAAAAATGTGGGAGGCCAATGTTCAGTCCTCTCTTGAGTCTGAGGAGATTCAAACACATCTGCAATTGTCTCTTGAGTCTAAGGAGATTCAAACACATCTGCAGTTCTGTCTTGAGTCTGAGGAGTACATCTACAGTAGCTTGTTTTGGTTTTGTTTCAACCCATTAGCACATTAAATTAATTGGTTGACTTCATCTCAGACCAGATCAACTGAATCAACTGAGGACATTAATGGCCAGCCAGCAGGCGCTGTGATAAACCCCTGACATTCTCTCTGGAGACGTTCCAGACCCGCCTGGATGTGTCCCCATGCAGCTTGGTCTAGGTGATCCTGCTGTGGCAGGGGGATTGGACTGGATGATGTTTCAAGGTCCCTTCCGATCCCTAATGATTCTATGACTCTATGATTCTATGCAAGTTACTTAAACAAGTGTAGAATAATTGTCTGGACAGCTTCATGATTTTACCTGAATCCCACTGAATTCTGAGAGTTTAATCATGCACTACACCAAGGTTTAGCAAACAGTACTTACATCTACCATTTCCAAACAGTGGTTGGGAGACTCACCCTTAAGCTGCAAATGGATTACAACTAAATGCTTTCAGAAATTCAATACTGATTCCTTTTTGTGGTAAGCTAATGAGCTCAGCCCTCACAAAGTGGTCTGAAGACATGATTTCTAAGTTAGGAACTCAGCGGTGACTGCACTTTATATGGACAGCTGTTGTTAAGGGGTCACATAGCCCTGTCAAAACAGCAGTCTTCATCCTCTTTTTTTTTAATCCTATAAATTAAAAGAATTCTCTCCTAAAAAGTCCACAGTTCAGACTGTCACAGAGTGTGTCATTTAAATATTGGTGCATTTATGTATAGTCTTGTCTTCACCCTTTGCAGAGCACCTTTCTATCACTGGCAAAGTGGATTACACTATGATGCATGACTCTACATTTATTTCTATTTCCACCTCTCCCTCCATTAATATCAAAATTACAAAATTTAATTCAATAGGTGGGCATTAGAAAAATCCTACCATCACTACATTCCCCTTTCTTTACAGGGCTGATACGGTAAACTTATCCCATTAGAAGGCTGACAAAATATGTTATATTGGAGAGGAAATTAAAATGACATAGTTAGCATTAGAGACCATTAAACAATTACATATGAGCAAGATTGAATTATTCCAAAACACAAATGAAATAGCATGGAGGTGATTTGCAAAAATGCTTAAGAAAATCTAAGCAGACAGACCCCATTAAACACCTCTCTGGAAAAATGGGCTTAATTCCCAGAAAGCATTTTAAAATTCATTTTTACTCGTCTAATGTCCTCTCCTGCCATGCTAAGTCTCTCCCCTTAACCTGATTTTCTGCTGTTGCTTACCACTTAGACTTACACTATTATTCTTTCCCACTCCTCCCTCTTAGAATTTCCTTTTGTTTAGCTTAGTTTTCACTGGACAGGCTGCTGGCCCACTGGAGTGGCCAACTGGAGTGGGCCAGCAGGAACCTCATGAAGTTCAATGAGGACAAGTGCACAGTCCTCGATTGCAGCTCAGACTGGGATCCACCTGGATGGAGAGTAGCCCTGTAGAGAGGGACCTGGAGGTCTTGATGGATAGCAAGCTCAAAAGGAGCAAACAGAGTGCTGCTGTGACAAGAGGGCCAACAGGATGCTGTGCTGCAGTAACACCAGCAGAGAGAAAGAGGGGATCTTGCCAGTACTGGTCATTTGACCACTCAGTGCTGGTCAGACCACACCTTGAGTACTACGTTCAGTTTTGGTCCCCACTGTACAAAAAAGATGCAGAGAGATTGGAAAGAGTCCAGAGAAGGGTGATCAGACTGACCAGGGGACTGGGAGACCTCCCATCTGAACAAAGGCTGAGAGAACTGGGTCTGTTCAGCCTTGAGAAGAGAAGGCTTATAGAGGACCTTATTGCAATGGACTCATCAAGGGTGGCTCCCAGGAGGATGGAGACTCCCTTTTCACAAGGAGTCCTGTAGAAAGGACAAGGGGCAATGGTTTCAAGTTACTCCAAGATTGATTCCCAGTGGATTCAAGAAGAAAGTTTTTCATAATGAGAGCTGTTAGAGGAATGGCCTTCCAAGGGCAGTGGGGGATTGCTCAGCTGTAGACAATGTTAAGGCTCAGCTTGATAGGGTTCTGGGCCAGCTCATTTCAACTGTGTGCTGCTGTAAGAGGTTGGACTAGATGATCCCTGAGGTCCCTTCCAACCCACAAACCCGTGATCCTGTGAATTTCATTCTCACCATCTTCTTACTGTATGTTTTTCTATTTCTATAGTCTAAGTAACCTTTTGCTGTTTGATAATTACCAATGGTCTTTATCTTCTCCTTTCAATAAATATTCTTCTTCTTGTATTCTTTTACTATTCTCATTGCTGCCTCCCTCTCACTCTCAACTTTTCCCTTCTGCCATTTCTGCTTTTGTTGAGGTTTCTTAACACCGTGGAGGCTATAACCTTACTGGAAACCAACCAGAAGTCCTTTTAGATCTCGAAGTTTCTGAGTATAAAGATATGAAATACGAGCTAATTTGAAATATAATGGCATCAGGCTGATGTTTAATAAATGAGAAAGGCGGGAGCAGAATATATTGAAATTCAGTGCAAAATGCAGATCCTCCTGTAGGAGTTTTTCTATACAGCCTGCACCTCTCCAAACTGACAAATTAACCTTCAACACAGCCAGTCTTCCAGTGACAAAACACTGTGTGAAAGACATAGCGATCTATCTTTTATATGAAACTTTTGGAAGAATCTACTATTAAATTTGGACTCGTTTTTAAATGAAGACACAAACGTATTCATGAGCACACAGAAAGATTTCTGAGATTAAATTTGTGAGTGCAGAATCCTATAGTTCTGTACATGATATTAGTTCCCTGAGCTATTTCTCAATAAACTGGCATAATGCAAAACTAGTCTGGATACCAAAAAGGAATAGAATGTGCTGGGATAAATTATGCTCTTCATTAGAGTAACTCAAAGACATCAAGGTAGTTAAGAAATTTCAGTAGCCGCAGGCTACTGTGCTGCTTTAGTTGGCACTGGGTGGTGGGCATCAAAAAACACTCTAGATGGGTTAGGAGCTTCTAAGAATATAATTTCCTTTCAATCTCCCAAGCATGGTTTTTGATGGTTTTGTAACTTTCTGAATGACAAATGACACTATGAAGTGATTATTCCAACAATTCCAATAATTATTCCAATAATTCTTTCCAATGAGGAATCAAGTTGTCTCATATTTGCATGTAAACCTGCTGATAGCTTGAAAATGAGCTTTGCCTTTCAGTCAGAAAAATGCTATGATAATTAACCTTCTCATATGCACTGGAGCACTGGAACAGGCTGCCCAGGGGGATTGTGGAGTCTCCTTCTCTGGAGATGTTCCAGACCCATCTGGATGTGTTCCTGTGCAACTTGGTCTGGGTGATCCTGCTGTGGCAGGGGGATTGGACTGGATGATCTTTCCAGGTTCCTTCCAGTCCATAATGATTGTAGGATTCTATGATTCTAAGGCATATCAGCTATTATCTTCATTACGTCCACAAAAATCCTCTCCTGCCTACACCACCCTTTATTAGCAGCCTTTAAATATTAATTTCCTTTAATTTTTCATCAATTAAAGGGCCATTTGTGAATCTGCGCCCAAAAGGATAATGAGCTTTAAGATCTGTGTCTCTGTCATTCTAATTTCATTGCAGGAAAAGGATGCATTTGGCAAGTTTGTTTCTTCCTGGTTTTTATTTGTTGGTGAATTATGTTTGTTTGTTGGTGAATTTATCCAAATCCTTGAGAACTCCCCCAGCCAAGGAGGAGTTTGACTCCTGTGCAAACAAAAGCAACTTTAAAGAAAAAAATCAGCAAATTAAACCAGAAAAATGGTTAGGAATCAGAGATCGCCTAAGATTGTTAATGGACACTGAAACTGTCTTGATTTTTCCATAGAGATTCTGGAGTCCAGCCACTTTAAGAGCTTGAAGAACTCAGCAAAGAGAGCACAACACTGAAATGAAGCTCTCACAAAAGCCAGCTGCTCTTATTACTGCAGCTACTGAAAGCACTGAAAGTTGTGAAGTGATAGATGGACTTGTGTGCACTATCTGTATGCGAGGAAGATTTGGCAGACCTTCTATGTTTACTTGAAGAGTGATATATAATTTCATTGTGATGCTGATTCCTTCTAAGAATGAAAATAAAGTACAATCTGAATAATTGCCTGTTAATTGAGCTGTCATATAGCTAATGAAAGCAATTTGTTTGCTTGTTTTTAAGTGCATGTATCTCTGCAAGCACAGATTTGGGCACATGCTTGCTGGGGGAGCCATAGGAAAATACGAGAGTGTTTGGAAGTGAAATATACTTTAGAATCACAGAATCATTAGGGATCAGAAGGGACCTCGAAAGATCATCCAGGCCAATCCCCTTGCCACAGCAGAATCATCTAGACCAAGTCGCACAGGAACACATCCAGGAGGGTCTGGAACGTCTCCAGAGAAGGAGACTCCACAACCCCCCTGGGCAGCCTGTTCCAATGCTCCGGTACCCTCCCTGGGAAGAAGTTCCTGCTGATATTGATATGGAACCTCCTCTGTTCCAGCTTGCACCCATTGCTCCTTGTCCAGTCGCCAGATGACCTTGAGAAGAGCCTGGCTCCATCCTCCTGACAGCCACCCCTACCTATGTGATAAGCTATCTTGATTAGTCAACATTTTTTTACTCAAAAGGCTATATTTGCTTTTCTTTTTTTTCTTTAACCTTCCAGGATTAGTGGCACACATATTTTTACTCCAATAAAAAGTAATACGTGTTTTTTGTTTGGAAAGCTTTGTTGTTATGTGAGAGAAAATAGTATTATAATAGTAATACAATCAGGTACTGAAATTTCATATCACAGTGTTCTGAAAGGCCAACTTTACATCACCCAGTGAATTCTTAACCTGCCCATGTGAAGAAGACCTCCATACTTCTGCTTTTTGCTGTGCTCAAATGTAGCCTAATAACTGGTGAGCTATATGAAGTGGAAGATTATTTTAAGTAGAAATTTTAATGTCAATACAAACTATCATAGAATCATCATGGATTGGAAGGGACCTCAAAAGATCATCCAGTCCAATCCCCTGCCACAGCAGGACACCCAGACCAAGTCTAGGAGGGTTTCAAATGTCTCCACAGGAGTCTCCACAAACTCCCCGGGCAGCTCCCTCAAGTGCCCCATCATCCTCCCTGGGAAGAAGTTATAGAATCAATCAGGGTTGGAAGGACCACGGGATCATCCAGTTCCAGAATCAGCATCATTTTATTCTATGCTTGTATAATATTTATTATAGCAAAATCTTTGTGTTTAGCATCTTTGTGTTTAAATTTCTGGTCAATAACGTTAGGCTAAGAATATGCATGGCTTTACTTTTCCAGCAGCACAGTTTAATGCTGTTTAGATAACTCCTCATCTAAGCAGAGGAAATGCACAACCAGACCCTGAGTTTCAGTAGACAGCGATATGGCAAAAGAAACTCAGAATAGTTTGATACTACAAATGACAAAGCTCTGACATTTTGCTTTGGTTTATTGTTTTGCTGGCTTGCTTCATCATTTTCCTCACATGGTGAGCCTTTATGACTTAGTCTGTGCTGAGCTTCAACAGAAAACAAAGCAGAAAGAATAAAATCAAATCTTTTTTTGAAGGGTTTGCTTGCACTCCTCCCCAGGAGGCAGCACTCCTAAAAGTTGAAAAAATACTTCTCCAAAGAACATGGAATGGAGTATTCTTAATCCACTAGAGCATACAATGACCAGCTCTCCAACGAGCTGTCTCATTTCCATTATAACTTTCTTTTGATTGTCTCAAAATATCTGAGAGTAAGAGAGCATGTGTGTATGCACGCCTAAAGAACAAAGCAGAGGCAATAGACGTTGCAAGTCTGGCACATGAGTTTTAACTATGTGTGTGGTTCATGTAGATAAATCATTCCCTTTCAGATTAGTCATTAAACTAGCTAGAATTATTCTCTTTGGGCTGTTGTATTAATGTGAGCTGCCGAACGAAGAAAAAAATAAACTAATTGAATTTTTCCTTTTCTTCATTACAATGATTAATTATACGTGATGAATTTAATGAGAAAGTTGAAATAAAACCAACTGAAATCCTGTTCTCTTTAGCCTCTCTTTGTAAATCGTTTTACAAAATGCTCAATGTAAAGCATTTAAGTGAAACTGTAAGAAATGAATTGCATTGTGTTTCATTTTACTTGTTTCAAATTGGTTTGACGTGGCACGCTCACATCATTTGCAGAATGTGGTGTTACTGGGAAAGGTCTGCCACTCAAAACCTGGGGATCACACGGCTTTTCAAAATGACTTCTAGGTCTGTGAAGACAGATAACAATTTCAATTTTACCAATGGAAGAGCAACTACAAGGTGTAAGGCTGAATGTCAGTGGCAGTCTCCTTGCAATCAAGTCCCCTGAAACTTGATGGTACTACGTGATGGAAGGACGTACAAAACTGTTTCCTCTCCTAGATCCATGCATCTCAAATCTTTCTCCAGATTGGAACAACAGCGTAGAGCAACAAAGATGATAAAGGAAGTAGAACAGCTCCCTGATGGGGAAAGACTGAGGGAGCTGGGTCTCTTGAGCTTGGAGAAGAGGAGGCTGAGGGGGGACCTCATTCATCTCTCTAAATATGTGAGGGGTGGGTGTCAGGAGGATGGAGCCAGGCTTTTCTCAAGGTCATCATTAGGGATGGGAAGGGACCTCGAAAGATCATCCAATCCAATCCCCCTGCCACAGCAGGATCACCTAGACCAAGTTGCACAGGAACACATCCAGGTGGGTCTGGAACATCTCCAGAGAAGGAGACTCCACAACCCCCCTGGGCAGCCTGTTCCAATGCTGCGGTACCCTCCCTGGGAAGAAGTTCCTGCTGATATTTCTATGGAACCTCCTCTGTTCCAGCTGGCACCCATTGCCCCTTGTCCTGTCCCCAGATGACCTTGGGAAGAGCCTGGCTCCATCCTCCTGACACCCACCCCTCACATACTTATAGAATGAATGAGGTCATCCCTCCAGTATCCATTAAGATGAATAATATAAACATAGGAAAACTAAAGAAATGAGCTAAAATGAGATGAAAGTGACATTTGTTCCTTGGTTTTGCTCACACCATTTTTGTAAAATGTTTAAAATCTTACAGTAAATATTTTTATTACTTGATCATTTACTAAACAATATTTGTTGCGAGCATCATGCCACTTCACTAACAAGCATAAGGTCAGAGTCACGGCCATGCTCCTGTACTTTCACAAACAGTTGCATACCGTGCATTTCAGTTTTGATTAGTTACCTTCACTGTGGTCTGGACTTTACTGAATCCTTTCACAGCTGCTGCAGTTTGTGATTCCCCAGCTACAGATCAGCATTTAAATAACTGCTCTCTATATTTTACCACTTCATCTTCACTATGCTTCTTTCCACCCAACCTGCCTGTGCAAATAAATGTGGCCGCATGAAAGGGAGACCTTGTTCATGTGAAAGCATGCAGCAAATTAGCAGAAAGCTGAGTACGGCTATGTGAACTTTTAGAACTCCTCAGATAATATTCTTCACTGAACAAATGTATGTCTCTCTCAAACAAAAGAGCTGCAGTAGGTTGAATACTTGTAGAAATGAAGTAAGTTTTTTCAGGAGACATGAGAGAAAGTCTAGGGTTAAAGGAAGTAGTGCTTGCTCTAGACTTGATTTGATTTGCCTTAAGGATACCTAGCGTTCAGAAGTAATCTGAGAGGTTTAGAGTGGTCTCTCTTAGAATTATAGAATCATAAGGGATCAGAAAGCACCTTGAAAGATCATCTAGTCCAATCCACACAGATCCTGCTCATGCATCTTCACTGAATATCTGACATGCAGTTAATGGTAAATAGTAGTATTTTTCTATTAGGACACCCATTCCTTTGATGTGAAGTCATCTTCTCACAGGTAACAACATAAAATTATATAGTCAGTGTAACTGTCCTTAATAGTCTGTGTTTATTTGTATGTCTTATCAACATTTTAAAGGGCAACAGCTTGTTTCAACTAGAATATAATTACTTACTAGATCAAATGAAATCAGAAGTAGCATTATCCAAAGAAAGCATCCCAGGGTTCCTATTCTTTGATCCTGGCTTCTTAGCTTAAATCCATAGAAATTCCCACCACTGTTGCAAAAATCAAAGCCAAGAAACAATTAAAAAAATACATATTTTATTTCACAACAATTTTTAATTTATTTATTTATTAAACAGCATTTCTAAAAGGGTGCCTAGTTTTTTATCTTCATTGATCTGGCTGTTAAGAGACAGAAAGTTCATTCAGTTCCATTTAAGTCTCTAAATAGCTGCGTTCCTTTTACAGCCTGTGAGAGAAACAGACACTTTGGAGGAGCGATTCACTTGAGGTTTTAGACTTCTGCTTTAGAAGTAAAGTCAACTCTACCCAGGCTACATAGTGCTAGGAGTTATTCTATCTGCTGGCGAGAAATAGAGATAATCCTTTCTTATTCCTTTACACTTAAGAAGTGGTAGACTGTTAGCACTCCATTTCTTCATTGCTTCACCTCACACTAGCACAAGTACTATTTCATACCAGCAACTATGCAGTATTTCACTTTATTTTATTCTCCTTGCTAATGATTTTTAATAAGTGACTTTCAGGCAGCCTAAGGGGGGAAAAGGGAAGAATTAAGCAGAAAAACATTTATTCCTATGATGACTCAAAATGTTTATGTTCATTTGCCCTATTTGATATTCCATTATCTTGTGAATCTGTGATGGACAGTTATAGATGTGCTAGAAAATTCTCTCTGATCCCACAGAAATGTATCTAGTTGAATCTCATTTACTACATATCCAGGTATTTCTTAAGTAACAGCTGCAGCACAGCAGTAAAATTACTATAAAGTGTAAATAAAAGGTTTTAAGTGTGTTTGTTTCTCCCTAGGTTAAAGCACTTGCTAAGGACAATAAGTAGTCTAAAAACTTGAGACAGTGCACTGGTTTGATCTGAGATGTCTTCACAATATCTGATATGGACTATGTTTTGAATTTGTGCTGGAAACAGTACTCATAGCACAGGGATGTTTACATTATTTCATCGTTTAATTATTTATTCAGTGCTCATACAACATCAAGGCCTTTCTTCTCACTCCATCGGACTAGCAAGTAGGCTAGGGGTGTGCAAGAGACTAGGACGGGACTCAGCTGGGACAGCTGACATCTGCTGACCAAAGGGATACCTCATACCATGATGTTATGCTCAGCAATAACATCTGGAGGAAGAAGCAAAGAGGTGGGGTGGAAGGCCGTTTGGTGTTATGGTGTTTGTCTTGCAAATTAGTTTTCATATGTGATGGAGCCCTGCTTTCCTGGAGATGGCTGAACTCCTGACTCCCAAAGGGCAGCAGTGAATTAATTCCTTCTTCTGCTTTGCTTACACACACAGTTTTTACTTTACTTATCAAACTGCATTTATCTCAAACTATATGTTTTTACACTTTCACCCTTGTAATTCCCATTCTATTCCACTGACAGACAGTGGGAGAGCTGCCATGCAGTGCTTAGCTGCCACTGGGATTCATCCACAACAACCACAAACTGCAATGAGGTCTTCATTGTGAGCCACACAGAAAAGGGAGCTGGGATCCTCAGTAGCACATTATAAAAACACCGGTGTCTGAGCTCACATGGTCTCTTCAGATTTCTTAACTTTTCCTTGTGTTTTTCTAAACTTAAATTCTTGCAACTCCATGGACATCCACTCTGCTGACACCCTAGCAGAGACCTGGACAGGCTAGAGAGCTGGGCAAAGAGAAATGGGATGAGATACAAGAGTCAGGGTAGAGTCTGGCATCCGGGCAACAACAACCCTAGGGACTGACCTGTTGGAGAGCAGTGTAGGAGAAAGGGACCTGGGGGTCCTAGTGGCCAGCAGGATGACTGTGAGCCAGCAGTGTGCTCTTGTGGCCAAGACGGCCAACAGCATCGGGGGGCAGGGGAGGGGTCGGAAGAGGGGTGGTTAGCAGATAGAGGGAGGTTTTTCTCCTCCTGTACTCTGCACTGATGAGACCACATCTGGAGTATTGTGTCCAGTTCTGGGCCCCTCAGTTCAAGAAGGACACAGAGCTGCTGGAGGGTGTCCAGTGTAGAGCAATGAAGATGATCCTGCTGTGGCAGGGGGATTGGACTGGATGACCTTTCGAGGTCCCTTCCGATCCCTAATGATTCTATGATTCTATGATGATGAAGGAAGTAGAGCACCTCCCTGATGAGGAAAGGCTGAGGGAGCTGGGTCTCTTGAGCTTGGAGAAGAGGCGGCTGAGGGGGGACCTCATTCATGTCTGTAAATATGTGATAAAATATAAATATAAATATAAATTCAGTGACTGCAACAAAACCATACATCACAAATGATATATTTGTTCTATAACTTACTATCTCTGCAGATAAAAGTGCCCTTGTCAAGACACTCTGTGGCTATTGAAAAGGCCAAATTCCAATTGAACTTTTTATCAACTATCCCAGCGGATTTTTCATTCCAGGATTTTGCTCTATCTCCTTTTTTATTTCATTCCCTCTTACTGCTGATATATAAACTTCTTCCCAGGGAGGGTACCAGAGCACTGGAACAGGCTGCCCAGCGGGGTTATGGAGTCTCCTTCTCTGGAGACTTTCCAGACCTGCCTGGCTGTGTTCCTGTGTGACTTGGTCTGGGTGATCCTGCTGTGGCAGAGGTATCGGACTGGATGATCTTTCGAGATCCCTTCTGATCCCTAATGATTCTGTGATTCTCAAGCATATTCAGTTGCCACTTTTCTGTACCCTGTACCTAGGGTCATGCTAAATTCTCTCAAATGTGAAGTCTTAAAAGTTGAGCATAGATTTGTTTTTCAAACAGACAGTGTTGCTCATCCTAAACTTACATAGAAATCACTTGTTAAAATTCTATGGTCTGTGTTACACAGGAGGTCGAGCTAGATGATAATTATAGTTCCTGCTCATCTTAAATTTTATAGAACTGCGAAAGATTTTTATATGTTATGTGCATATTACTAATTCTAGGTTTCTTTCTTTACAATTCCTCTTTCTTTGTAGGTTTACATAACACCTCCCAAATTACTTTAGTATTATCTCTGAATTTCATTTACATGCTGTAAATTCAGCTGAATATATTGCCATTTATCAGTGCACTGTTTGCATCCTTCAGCAAGTTTTCATTCTATGTGATAGTGTTCATATCCATGCCAATTTGAATTAATTTGGTGTGTAGAATTGCATTTGACACTCTATCAAAAGCTTTAATAAAAGTTAGCTATCTCATACCTACTTCGTTCCCCTCATCATCTGTTTTTGTCACTTTATCAAAAAGTATTTGTATTTGCCTGAAATAATTTATACTTTTCAAAGATATTTCTAATTTTGATCATGGATCATCAAGTGAGAGGTGTTAAAGGGTGTTGTCGATGTTTTCTTTGCAAACTGAAACCTGTAAAAAGATAAGAGATGAACTTCACTTTAATTTGTATATTTGGAATATATTTGTACTTCCTTCCTACTCATCTCCCACAGCTGAGAAACACATGTATACATATGCTGAGTTTCTAAGGTATTCAGCAATGCTCATTGCCCTTAGATGTGGTCAGAGATCTACCCTGATTAGGTCTGACTAACAAAGCAGGGGTGGGTGTCAGGAGGATGGAGGTCATCTGGTGATAGGACAAGGGGCAATGGGTGCCAGCTGGAACAGAGGAGGTTCCATATCAATATCAGCAGGAACTTCCTCCCAGGGAGGGTACTGGAGTACTGGAACAGGCTGCCCAGGGGGGCTGTGGAGTCTCCTTCTCTGGAGGTGTTCCAGACCTGCCTGGATGTGTTCCTGTGCAACTTGGTCTAGGTGATCCTGCTGTGGTAGGGGGATTGGACTGGATGATCCTTCCAGGTTACTTCCATTCCATAATGTTCTGTTCTGTTCTGTGACTTGGTCTGGGTGATCCTGCTTTGGCAGTGAACTGGAGTAGATGAGTAGATTATCTTTTGAGGTCCCTTCCAATCCCTCATGGTTCCATGATTCTGTGATTGCAATATATCTATTTTCTTTTAGCTTGTGCACAGTCATGGGATGAATGTGGAATAGCTCTGCCTTATGAGAATATTTTTAGGCATGAATTCCATCTTTCATGTCTATGAATGCATAATAAAGGAAAGGACTGTCTCCCTATTGTTCTGTGCCCATCTCCCAGATTTTGAGGCTGGCTGTGTAAAACCTGTTACTAAAACTGTATGCATACAAAAATACCAGCTCACAGGTTGGCATTCAGAAGAAGAGTTAAAACAAGAGGCAATCCAAATGTAGACATCTAAATCTGATGTATCTTCACATCAGAAGGTTGTCTCTATAGAAGGATAGAGAGCCAAGTCTGAGACATGTTACCTCAGGAAGTTCTTTGTTCAAGACTTTGCCTTGCCTCATTCATAATGAAACACACACAGATAAAGATGAGACTATGGGATCTAGCATAGTCCAAGCCAGCATACAGGCACAGAAATTTTCTCTCTTAAAACAAGTAAATTTTTTGAAGGGAAAAGGAATGCTCTGACCAAAACCTACACTCAAAATGTGTTAAAATATTTGACTCTTTTGTTCAGCTCTGGAATTGAAGTATACTTAATAATAACGGGCCCAAAGTCGGATTGTCATCAGCTGGACAGATTTACAAAATGAACAGCTCAGTAAGTAATCATTTCCTTCTAATCATGAATGCAAATATTTGTGAAATCACTGGCTTTTGGCAGCTATGGAATCTTGCAGCTTATTTGCCTATGTAGTATTTATTACAGAGAGTGTTAGCAGCCTGTCGGGGTGCCAATTATCTGCAATAGTCTGTTACACAAAGGCCCCTCCAAAAATTCGTTTACTGGAGTCTACTAATGGAAATTAATTAACAGAAAGAAACTAAAAATCTGGATGATATTAGGTGTCAGGTTAGCAGCCCCTGTCTTTATTTGAAATGACTTGCACTCCCTTGCAAGGATGAAGGTTTCTAATGATATCAAGCTTCTACTTTGCAGCAAGTTTGGAGAGGAAGCTCAGTGAAAAATGGCAGAATGCAAGGCGCATCTTATGTTGCAGCACTGCTTTACACAAGAACATTTGGGAAATAATATTGCAGGAACAAGTTTTTAAAAGTCTCACAATAACTGGAAGCTGGAATAGCTGGGGAAGTTTAGACTGGAAGTCAGGAGGAAGTTCTTCATGCTGAGGGTGCTGAGACACTGGACCAGGTTGCCCGGGGAGTCTGTGGCTGCTCTTTCCATGGAGGTGCTCAAGGCCAGATTGGCTGGGGCCTTGAGTAACTTGGTCTAGTGGGGGGGGGTCCCTGCTGATGTCAGGGGGGTTGAAACTAGATGATCTTTGAAGTCCCTTCAAATCTGAACCACTCCACAAATCTTTGAATCCTATGAATCTATTCTTAGGTGTGCCTTTTTCCTGTCCTTTCCCTTTGCCTCCTCCATGATAACTCACAATGCTTAAATAAAATGTGTTTACTTACTTAGTTCATTATCATCTAGTAATAAAGGATGATGACTTGAGCTGAAAGAGGGGATTTTATAAATTATCTCATAAATCGTGAGGTGTCATGATCATAAGTCACCAAAGATAAGCTTTTTCTCTAATTCAAAAATAAATAAGCTTATATTTCATGGTTTTGCTTAGGATGTTCTGGACTATTACTTTAATAACTGAATTGAAATAGATTCTTAAGTAAAATATGCATGCAAAATAATGTATTCAGAAGTGCTCATGCCTTTTTTTTTCCCTAATAACTGTGTAAGATATATTTATCATTTCTTTTGGTTATCTATTTTGCTTTTATTTGAGACTCTTACATAAGCCACTTGGACACCCCAGCATAATCTTTCAGCTTCCTTGGCCCTTCTCTTTTCTGCTTAGTTCCTTTGGCTGCTTCTGCAAGATTTGTTGGTCATGAATCTCATCTCCTGCAGGGCCTGTCCGTTCACCAGAATGTCCAGCATAAAAAATACCTGAGTTAACTAGTGGACTGAATTTTCATTATCTCTTTCTATTTATAGAAGATCAGGCAAGACAAAATCTCCTTGATGCTGAGTTGCCTTTAATAGTCCAGGCAGAATGTAGGAAGTGGTATTTCTGAAGTGATGTATTCTGCCCAGTTTGTAGCTATATCAGGGAGGGCTTTACTGTATGTAGACACAGTTCCAGCAAAATTATAAGGTGCTATTTTGCATATTGTAAGTTTTACCAGATCAGTGAATAGCCAGATGAATAATCACTTTGGATTTTGTTCTTGGAAATAGTGATGGGAAAATTCTATTGATTTAAATGATTGAAGAACAGACCTATAGAGTCATAGAATCATTAGGGATCAGAAGGGACCTGGAAAGATCATCCAGTCCAATCCCCCTTCCACAGCAGGACCACCCAGACCAACTCCAGGCAGGTTTCAAATGTCTCCAGACTCCACAAACCCCCTGGGAAGCCCCCTCCAGTGCCCATCACCCTCACTGGGAAGAAGTTATAGAATCGATCAGGGTTGGAAGGAACCACAGGATCATCCAGTTCCAACCCCCCTGCCATGAGCAGGGAAACCCTACCCTAGATCAGGCTGGCCAGAGCCTCATCCAGCCCAGCCTTAAACACCTCCAGGGATGGGGCCCCAACCACCTCCCTGGGCAACCCATTCCAGGCTCTCCCCACTCTCATGGTGAAGAACTTCCTCCTCACATCAAGTCTAAATCTCCCCATCTCCAGCTTTGCTCCATTCCCCCTAGTTCTGTCGCTCCCTGAGATCCTAAAAAGCCCCTCCCCAGCTTTTTTTGTAGCCCCCTTCAGATACTGGAGGCCACAATAAGGTCACCTGGGAGCCTCCTCTTCCCCAGACTGAACAGCCCCAACTCTCTCAGTCTGGCCTCATAGGAGAGGTGCTCCAGCCCTCTGATCATCCTCGTGGCCCTCCTCTGACTTGCTCCAGCACATCCACATCCTTCTTGTAATAAGGGCTCCAGAACTGGTCTTGTACCAGGAACCTTTCGCCTGTGAGTTTTTGTATAATTAAATAAAGTAGCAAAGTATTCTTTATTCTAAAATTGATAGCATTAACTCCGTAGAAAAGCAAGTGTAAGCTGCATCTCCTTACTGCTGCATTTTGCTGGTACATTTTGGGTACAGGGTATCTCCCGCCTGTGTTTTCATCCCATGCTTTTGGCAGATAAAAGGGAGCTGAGAAATTAATAAATAAGGGCTTTCAGCCACTGCAGCAGGTTGGAGCTTCCTCTGAATTATTAATACAGATTAGTATTTAAAATTAGAAGTACTTTGTTAGTAATCCTGTGTCTTGGTATGTGTGTCTATCCAAAAATATATACAGTCCCATGACAAAATAGCCATCTGTTTTAGTATCTCAAAATAGGCAAAAGTGATTCTTCTCCCACTCTCTTCCACTACTTTACCAGAAATCTTGAGGAAAAATGTGTTCAAAGTAAAAAAAAGACATGAGCATGAGACGAGTGTCTCTTGTACATCCTGGCCTATTCACTGCAGCCCTAATCAAGCTATGAAGGATAAATAGCCTCAAAACTCACTGCATGCACTGAACGTGTACCATGTTCTGCAGATCTCTGCTCACACTGGCATTCCTGTTCGCTTATCTGACACTACGTCTTGGAAGAGGTTTCTGAATAAAAGCAGAGTTGGTAGCTTCTACAGTGTCATACTTCCTAGGAGAACAGAGAAAGTTGAGACTACTACTACTCTGTGAGGAAAACAATATGTGATATTCTTATAAGTACCATGAATTCAGCGTAGGAAGCAGGGGAGAGCAAATGGTAGTAGAAGCTGAAGAGGTTTGTCCTTTAGATCCAACTGTACTATTTCTTAAAATATATTATTAATGTATTATCCCACTGCACTATTTCTTAAAATAATGTATATTGTATATTAATGTATATTTCTTAAATTAATGCATTGTGAACACTGTGTTATTTTAAAGATACTGGTTATCCTGCTTATGGCAATAGGGTTGGAACTGGATGATCTTTGAGGTCCTTCTCATCTGAACCATTCTATGAATCTTTAAATCATCTAATTCAATCAATCAAAGCTATTAAATGCAGATTTTACAAAAGAAAATGCAACAAGGCTTGCAAGTTTCACAGGGAGGTGATGAGCTGTAGTCAAACGCTGGTTGTCAATATTGAGGAATATCTGCAGGGCACTAGAATGGCTGCCTCTGCCTTAGACAGTAGCATTACATTTGAGGATCAGTGTGTGCACACAGGACTATGCCCCGTACTATTCTCTTTTGCATAAAGCGAACTCATCTTATCTGGCATTAAGTTCTAGGGAGAAATATAAAAATATAAGGAATGCCAGGTGTACGCAGCAATAAGCATGTAGGTTAAAGTTCGTGAGTAACAATACTGATTGCAGCTCCTTGATTGCATTCGGCTTTCTCATTTTGTTGCTTAGGGGCAATTTTGAAAGTTGTTTGATGTTCAGGTTGAGATAAAAACTGAGCAGAGAGAAAGTCTGGTTATTTTTATAACTCTTTTGAGTCTCTTTACTGAATTGGCTCAGTGCACATATCTTGTGGTTTTTTGAGACCTACTTTTCAAACAGCGTTTCGTTTTAAATAGAGACTATGTTTACCACCAAGTTTTCCAGCATCTTTTCCAATTAACTCATAGAATCATAGAATCCTCATGGCTGGAAAGGACCTCCAGCATCATCAAGTCCAGCCTTTGTCTCAACATCTCCTCAAGCCCTAGACCATGGCCTTGAGTGCCACATGTACGCATTTTTTAAACACCTCCAGGGCTTGTGACCGCCTCCCTGGGCAGCCTGTCTCAGTGCCCAGTCACTCAGTCTGTAAAGAACATCTTTCTAATATCCATTCTAAACCTCCCCTGAAGCAACTTGAGGCCATTTCCTCTTGTTTTATCATCATTAATTTGGGAGAAGAGACTGGCACCAACCTTGCTATGACCTCCTTTTAGATAGTTGTAGAGAGCAATAAGGTCTCCTTTCAGCCTCCTCTTCTCTAGACTAAATAACCCTGGTTCCCTCAGACACTCTTCATAGGGTCTGTTTTCCAGACCTCTCTCCAGCCTCACTGCCCTTCTCTGGACCTACTCCAGCACTTCTTATGCTGTGACACCCAAAACTGGCACAGTACTCAAGGTGTGGCCTCATGAGTGTTGAGAGTTCCTTAGAGACATTCTCAGACCTTTCAGAACCAATTCTGAGAAAGCCTTCCCAGTAGAGTTTTCCTTGATATGTTTTCTGCAGACTTCCATTTAGGAATCCTTCCTGTAAAATGTTCAGTACTTTCCCTGCATGAGTTTGCTCAGTAGGTGACCAGTATCTGTGAGTTGCTATGCTTGGTCTAGGTGATCCTGCTGTGGCAGGGGGATTGGACTGGGTGAACTTTTCAGGTCCCTTCCTATCCCTCAGGATTCTATATTCACTGAGTGGAAGCTCTTCCTCTAGCTCTTCACTATAGACGTAGCTAAGTGGGGTACCCAACACTGAGGAATTGCACTAGATGGTTTTCAGGGGCCCCTTCCAACCATTTCTATTCTGTGTGTGACCACCTAATATGATCCATATTTTACAACGGTTTAATCCAGATTGGTTATCAGAGCATACAGGTGCCTTGAGATCTCTTTCTGTACTCACTTCTGTCATCCCAGTACTATTATGGCTCCCTGTATATACTTACACAATTCCCAAACTGGGTAACTGAGATAATGACTACAACTCTCTGCAGTTTCTGTGCACAAGTTGGTGTGGAAGAACACTTCTCTACCCCAGGGAATGTGAAAGAAGAGATATGGTATAGCACAGTCTGCAGACACATCTCAGGGACTTGAGCTGAAACAATCTCCCAGGGTGAGGAATAAATTTGTCAGCAGATGATACAATAGTATGAACTGAGTGAGGGATGCAGACGACCTCAGGTACTGTCCTACATGCTAGACACCTAAATCTAATTTCTTCAGAGCTGTCTCAGAAACTTTACACTCCATCGTGTCAAGGGTTACTTTTCTTCAAACCCTTGGGGTTTCCCTGTTCATATTGTGATTGCAGTCCAGAGTGGGATTGCTACCAATCCTGTGCCACACCAGTCAGCAGAGGTAAGAGCAAATCAAGGTCATCCACATGTTAGCTGCAGAAGCAAGCCAGATGGAACAATGAAGATAATAAGGAGCAGTAAAATTGTTCAATCTTCCTTTTTTTCCCTCATTAAAGCAAGGAGAAAGGGGCAAAAAAGAAGCTATGAAACACTGGTCACCCTCTTCAATCTGCTCCTGACAGAACTGCTGTGTGCTACCCCTCCTCCTCTCTCGTGCCCCCTCAGATTTGGCTGGTCCCATGATTAAAAGCAAGCCCCTTGCAACTGGGGCTTCTATTAGAAACAGAAGTTCCATGTGCTGAGGGTTTATAGGAGTGGACCCATAATTTGCTCAATTACTAGTGTAAAGAAAACCATAGGGAACCTGAGTAATAGCAACTCCTAACCAAGCACATTTGCACTTCATCTGAAACCCGGTATGATTTATCAGGATCACACCCCTTCCTTCTCCAGGATCTAAAGCAATTTGTGTAGCTTAAATCAACTATTAAATGTATAACTAGGAGATAAAATCATAAACCCAGATCTAATTGGTAGAGCTTAAATTAAGTTTTACATTTATTGCTGGGAGATAAAATTTGAATAGAATAACTATTACAACAGAATTAAGAAAAGAAAATAGAGATGGTGTGAGGCCAAGGGTAACTTTTATTTAAAACACATGTCTGGTGGAGGCAGGATTCTGCAGAAACCATCGGATACTATTGCACTCGAATACCCATTTGCCAGAGCAACACCAGTCTGTGTAGTGAGGGGAAAGTATTGAATCTTAAATGCTCTGTTAATTTAGAAGATGTAAAGATACAGGAGCTTTGTTGGACAATGCTTGCAGCTTGTGTGTACAGAATGCGACAAGAATTAGTCTCATGAGGAAGATTTTTTGAGCAAGACATTTTTTTATAGAGGATTTAAAGGTTCAGACTAAGGGAAGAAAAACAGCTGCAACAAATAAAGTGGCAGAGGTAAATATTTTACAGAATACTGATGTCAGATGAGATTGTAAGTAACAGGAAAACAACAAATGTCAACTTAAAACAGTATAGCTTGGTTTTATTTCCACTGTAACAGATATTGTCCTATGTTTTTAATGTTCTCACTCTTGATATCTCCTTTTTATCTCTTTTTATATTTCATAATAGGAAATACTGAATACTCATGTTTGTGTATCAGGTAGAGCAACAATGATGAAGGAAGTAGAACAGCTCCCTGATGAGGAAAGGCTGAGGGAGCTGGGTCTCTTGAGCTTGGAGAAGAGGAGGCTGAGGGGGGACCTCATTGATGTCTACAAATCTGTGAGGGGTGGGTGTCAGAAGGATGGAGGCAGGCTCTTCTCAGGGTCATCTGGTGATAGGACAAGTGGCAATGGGTGCCAGCTGGAACAGAGGAGGTTCCATATAAAAAACAGAAGGAACTTCTTCCCAGGGAGGGTAAATGAGCATTGGATCAGGCTGCCCAGGGGGGTTGTGGAGTCTCCTTCTCTGGAGACGTTCCAGACCCACCTGGATGTGTTCCTGTGCGACTTTGTCTGGGTGATCCTGCTGTGGCAGGGGGATTTGACTAGATGATCTTTCTAGGTCCCTTCCAATCCTTAATGATTCTATGATCCTATGATTCTGTGAATTCTTTTCAATAGATGAGATTTGTTAGTTTTAGAATTAGGGTTTGTAGGTGGGTCTGTAGGGACAAACCCACAGTGCTGACTAAAAGCAATGCAGGGCTCAGAATTAAAAGATGTTGCTCAGAACCTTGTCTAGTCAAATACCTCATTTCTTCAGCAAGACATCCTCTCTGAATGAGCTATTTGCAGTTTGTTCCACTGCTTAACCAGTATGACTGTGGATTATTTTTCCAAACTTCTAAAATGCAATTCCTTTGGTGGAGCTTATAACCATCTTTTTCTCATTCTCTCAGTGTGCACTTCTGGAAGGAGTCTGGCCTTGGCTCCTCTATGACCGCTGATGAAGTCATTGAAGACATTGATTAGATACCTTTTCATATTTCAATGCAAATTCTATTGCATCTTAAATGTAAGATACTTTTAGTCACTCTAAATTTACAGAAAGCCTGAGGAGCAGAGCTGTAACAAACAAGAAGATGGTAAAAATTGATGCAACAGTTTTCACCAAGCTCTTTTCCCAGCATTTGTAATAATAATGGTTTTTTAAAGTGCCCATGTTTTGACAGCCATTGCAAGAAAACCTGTGAGGAAAATACCTTGGTTTAGTCCTCCAAAGCAAGGTGACATATCAGTATCAATTGCAGGGATCTGAGAAGAAAGGAATAGAAGAAACACTTGGGTGAAAAAAAGGTATTAATAATTTCTCCACTCTTCACACAAGTGAAATCAGCTCTAAAGTGAGCACTTTAATCCCTGGAAAACAGTGATCCTACTTGCATAGGAGAGTTTGTGCTCAAAAAATCATACAATGAAATCCAGCTGAAAGTCTTAAGCTCTGTTTAATAAAGATCATGCCTGTTCAGTGACCTCTGTCACCGCGTATTTCTTACCCCCATATTGCCCAACAGAGCTTTAAGTGTTTGCACTTGTGCAAATACCGTCTGGGTTTTGGTAGACTCTCCTGAAAGTATGGGATAGTTAATATTTTAAATGTTTTGTTGTTTTTTTAAATTAACTTTGGCTTTTCTAGTCCTTTGGATAGTCTCCATTTTGCCATTTCCAACAAAAATCAGGCCAGGATGGTGGAGATATTTCCAGAAGACAATGTTAATGGTACATTTAACTTTCAATGGAGACACATTTAGGTAACTAACATATCCTGGGGAATATGGAATGGGGATATAGCACAGGCAGGTAAAATCATCTGAGATTAAACTTAGTTTTAGAATTAACCTTTGTCACCCTTATTTCCATTAAGAGGCTTTCAAAAGACGCTTGTGGTAGAGGAAGATGTTAATCTCCTGAGCTGAGGCAAATAACTACAGCAATCCTCGTGAATGACAGCCATGCTCAGACGTTTGCCCATCTGGAGCATGTTATGGCCAGGGATGAAGAGATAAAACTTGGATGTTTTGCATTATACTCTGAGTTTACACCCATTACTGCTTTTTCCAGTAGATGCATGATTAGCATCACTTGTGTACACCTGCTTTAATACAGTGTTTGCCATGCAAACACATGATGCCATTGCTGCTGCTTTTTCTAACAGTGAAACTTTATCTTTCAAAAATGGCCTTTGAATCCCAGTTACAGGCAAAAACCTATTTTTTAATGTTTTTTTTTCTCTCCCTTTAATGTCTCTGCTTACTGAACCTTTACTTCTCCCTAACAGAAACCATGAGCCCATACAGTCCTAACTCACCAACTCTCTCTATACATTAAAATCCGTTGGCCATTTTGTTTTCACCTCTACACCTTCTTTCTCAAAGGCTTGTCACAACAGACAACCAAAAGGATGCACTGAATAGCTTCAAAATAAAACATTACTTATGCACTGCAAATTACATCCTGTAAAAGTGGATGGTAAAGAAGCCTGCATCTTCTTTATTATTCTCTCTTTGGGAACCTTTGCTAACCACTTATGTGTTTCTAGGTCTAGAGTATTTATCTGCCTGAAGACGAATAGATAAGCTGTAAGGAACAAGTAAGTACCCCAATCTCTCTCTACAAATTCAGTTTCAAAGCTAAACCCTTCAGATACAGAATAAGCAATTTGCAGATCAAACAGGTCTACTCTAATGTACATAGAGTGTGTAAAAAGCTGCAGAGATGCACTGATTAGTTGATGCAAGTTAGTACAGTTGTGTTGAACTAAGCACAGATGCATTTGGTAATGTTGCTGAAACTGATTCCTTTTTTCCTCTGTTATCCACACACACTTTTAGGAATTAACAATAGCAGATGTAGCCAGGAACAGTTTCATCTCCCTTGCCATCAATATGGTCTGTCCCTTGGGCCAACAATTATTGTATAAGTTATGTTGATTACTATGTTTATGTCTTTTTGTTCTTTGTAATAGTCACAAGTGATTTATTCCTCCACTTGTGTTTTCATGCCAAGTGCAGAATTTTACTAAGAAGCCACCTTTACATTTGTTTACATAATTTAAATTATTACTTAATGGCTAAAAAATTCTTTACTATTGTTCTTTTTAGATGTCAGCAAAAGGTTGGGTCTTCTACTAAAGAATAAACTTCCCTTTATTTCCATAAGAAAGGCAGGAAGCAGTTATTTTTTTATACTAAAATAATGCAACTAATATGAAAAGGAATCATGACAGAAACATTAACGATAGAAAAAAATACATATTTTATTATTATAAAATGAAATAAGCACCCAAGTCTTTTGCAGAATTAATGGAAACTGTTTGACATTGATAGGAGAAGCAGCAGAGTATCCTGACAGAATGAGATGCATTTGGATTATAGTACAGAGTAAGAGACCTTTTATAATAGCGTATTTACACAAAAGGCATTTTTGTCAAATGTTCACTAAATTGTTTCTCAATCCTGATGTCTCTCAAATTAATTAATTTTATTCTATCCACACTGTTCACAGAGTATGAAAACAATTTGTCTGTGTAGAATGATTCACTGATTTGAGTCAAGTATTCATAATTCAGCCAGAGGCAATTCAGACTTGCTTGGAAAATATATTGATTGAAAGATTGTGAAGAGGAGTGGAGAATACTGCAAAACATAACTCTCAGGGAAAGTCTCCTTACTGAGATTTTTGCTGCTAGATTTCAACACAGTTTCAATGAGTGACCAATTGTTTCTACTGAGACCATTTGACAGGGATAGATCAGTGCTCATCTAGACCCTTAATATCCGTTTCCCACCACTCCAGTGATGCAGGTTGTGTGGTGATGAAAGTTATCTGCTCTCCCAGTCTTAAAAACCATAATATACATAAAATAAGTAAAATAAATTACTTATCTTTACATACAGAGTCAGTTTCTTCCAAATTTGCCTTGAGTCAGACAACGGACAGACAGCACCATGATTAGGTGGGTACGTTGTTTACAGTAGTCCTTGGCTACTGTATTTTTATCTGTCTCATTCAAATCCACTTTGAGCAATATGCAGCTATCAACCAGATGCACTCATTACAGCAGCCTTAGGCAGTGATCACTTGAGGAGTGCTATAGGAAACAGAGGAGAACACAGTGGCAGAGGAGAACACAGACACACTGTGCCCTGAGTAAAAAGCTTGTAACTCATGTGTTTGTACCTCTGTGAAGGTATCTATGTGTTAGGCATTGCGTGATGTAGCCTCTCCGTGTCTAAACGCTATTTAATCTAGCATTTACACTCCTCCTCTGCCTCTCCCAGTTGCACCTTTGAATTGATCTCCCATTTGACAAGAAAAGACTCTGACTTGTGAAAGGCTTTTTGTTTTTGCAAGTAATGATTTTAATAACAGCCCTGTTCCTTCAGGGTTGCTAAGTATATAAAGGTAAATTTTATTTCATTAAGCCTTCTATTTACCTTCTTGCTTTGGGAAGATCCTTAACAAAGCTTTTCTTTCTTTCTCTGCTCAGGATAAAAATCAACAGCAGAAGCAAGAAACATCCCTGTCTAGTATATACTAATTAATTTGCAGCTATCACTATTTTAATTTCAGCATTTTCATGTTAAATTATTACTTGCCATGATCCCGAGTGGCTAGTCGTTGTACTGTCTAACACCGAATAGATAAGATTTGAAGGCATTTCTGCAGTGACTTCAGCAAGGTTTTCCATACTGTCTTATGCAGAATGCTCTTAGGTGAGTGTTGGACGAGTAGGCTGCACAAAAGGACAGAGATGTGGATTGAAAACTGGCTGACAAAGGGTTGTGATTAGTGGCAGAGAGTCTAGCTGAAGGTCTGGAACAAGTGGTGCCCTCCAGCAATCTTTACTAGGTAGAGTCCTGTTGGATATATTCCTCAGGGACCTTCATGGAGGTGTAAAGTGTACCCTTAGCAAATGTGCTGAGGATACAAGACTGGAAGGAGTGGCTCTACTGCCTGTCAGCATGACCTGGGCAGGCTGGAGAGCTGGTCAGAGATATTTTTAAATTCAGTTTAACAAGGGCAACTGTAGGGTCCTTCACTGTTTTTGTTGACACTGGGCAGGGGTTTAGCAATGAAGGTAGGTTCTGAAACAGCTTCTCTAAGAAGTTCTGTGAATAATAGAGAAGAAGCTTCTCGCTAGGTTTGAGAAGAACCTGTTTCTGTCTCATCCAGTCAGTTGCCTCTGAAAATGAATCCATTTTCTCGGGAATTTTTTGGGGGGTTTGGTTTGGTTTCTTCTTATTCTTTGAGGGGGGTTTTGTTGTTTTTCTGGGAGCTCCCAATGCTTTTTGGGGAGGTTGAGGGGAGGGAGAAAAGAGCTGTGCCACAGCCCCATCTCTGTGAACGTGAAAGAAAGGAAAGATTTCTTGGACAGTCCTCACCTCAGAACATGGTTAAAGGGGTTAGTGAACAGAGGTGGTCTGAAACCCATGGACACCAGGAAAGCCAGCATGGAACAGAGCTGGCAGAGGCAAAGCCAGACATTGAAGCACTTAAAGAGCAGCCATGACTTCAAGAAGACCTGTGCTGAAGCAGTTTGTGGAGTTGCAGCCCACAGGACACCCCTCCATGTTGTATAGAGACATAACTGAGAGCCTGACTGTGGGAATTGTGGAGATATGTCAGCACCTTCCTGCCTGAAAGGGCTGCAGAAGCCTGTGAGTCTGTGATCAGCACTTTGCTAATTAGGGACAGTCTATTTCAGGTTGGCCAGAGTAACAAAGTGGTGACATGCACCTATGGAGGTTATGGGTTGACCAGCTGGAGAGAAGCTCTGGGGAAAAAACCTGGAATCCCTGGTGGACAACAGGATGATGATGAGACAGCCTTTGTGGCCAAGAGGGCCAATGGCATCAAGTTGAAGGAGTTTCTCCTCCACCTCTACATTGCTGTGGTGAAGCTACAGCTGAAGTTCTGTGTTTGGTTCAGGACTCCCCAGTTGAAGAGTGACAAATACTGGATAGAGTCTAGAGGACGGCCACAAAGATGATTAGGGGTCTGAAGCATCTGTCTTATGATGAAAAGCTGAGACATCTGTGAGTCCAGCTTGGAGAAGAGAAGACTAAGAGGGGGCCTCATCAACAGTAAAGTTTGCGTGTCAGAAGGACAGGGCCAGACTTTCATAGTGAAACCCAGTGACAGGACAAGGAGCAGCAAACAAGAGGTTCCACTTAAACATAGGGAGAAATGTCTTTACCTTGAGGGTAGCAGAGCACTAGAACAGTCTACCCAGAGACATTGTGGAGCCTCCGTCTCTGAAGAGATGTATGTATTCCTGTATGCATTCCTCCATGAACACTCTGCTTGAGTAGAACCTGCTCCGTGGATGATTTGGGCTAGATGATCTCCAGAGGTCCCTTCCAACCTCTGCTACACCATGATACTGTGAAAATAAGGGGTGTGTTGCTGAGGAGCATGATTATATGTTGACTTGCCAATTAGAAGGTAATAGCTGGATTTTATGATCTTAAAGGCCTCCTTCAGCCAAAATGATGCTATGCTGTTAAGTACTGCCCTAAAAGCAATAACCAGAGATTGCAGAACACAGTTGATAGTATTGCACAGATAGCCCGTTTCCCAATTAAGTGCAGCACAGTATTCCCAGAATTAATATGGCAACATTGCTTCTCATAGCCACAGTACCTTGACTATCTCTGCGTTAGTCCTGTGTTAGTCTCTGTGGTGTCACACCGATGCATCCTGCATACGATGAGCTGAAGAAAGTAATTGAAGTTTAAAGACTTCTGTTGCGTTATGAATCCACTGAGAGACAGAATATTCTGAACCAGATTACTGTTGTATTCTTTCCCCTGAAAAGAATATCCTGTACTTGTATTCCTTTCCCCTGAAGTTCTGTCTAGAAATACTTGAGGACATACATTGGTTTAGAATTGCATAAGGAAAGTTTTAAGAATGTGTCCAAAGTTAAGGTTAGAAGTATTAGAAGAAGGCATCACAAACTCTCTTATTTCAAAATGAACTTTGGATTCTATTCCCTGCCTTCTTGTCCCTTCCTGCAAATATTTTCCAAAATAATCTATAGTTTTCCTAAGAAATTGTTGTAATGTGAGCAGACTGCCCAGTAACTCATCCAGTTATGTCAATTGCCTGATAAAATTCAGTGAAATTTGCATAGTAGCTTCACAATCAGAAGAGCAGTTTCACAAAGCAATATTCTAAGACAATATTTCTGCCTTAAGAATGAAATATTTATGTCCTTTAAGTATTNACAGGAGCACTGGAACAGGCTGCCCAGGGGGGTTGTGGAGCCACCTTCTCTGGAGACATTCCAGACCCACCTGGATGTGTTCCTGTGTGACTTGGTCTAGGTGATCCTGCTGTGGCAGGAGGACTTGACTAGATGATCTTTCAAGGTCCCTTTGATCCCTAATGGTTCTATGATTTCCGATACTGTTTGTGCAATACAATTTCCCATTATAAAAAAAAGAATAATCAGCTGATGGCATCTCTCTTAATTTCACATGTACCGTGCTCATTTCATACTACTGGTTCTGTTGTCTATTCCATTTTTGTATCAGTTCATACTGTGAGTTTTAATGGGTTTTCAAATAGTTCCTTTCTTTCTTTCCCTGCTAAGCAGAGCTTTTTATTTACTGAAAGGTTTGCTTATGGGTTTTTCCTTCGGTTTCCCACTGTGTCATAGTTTAGTAAGTTATACTAAAGGTCATTAATAAGTTTTGCTTGTTTGTTATCTGCTGTTAAGTCTACAGATATTTAGTTTGAATAGTTGTCTGCTTTCCCTTTTTTATTTCCTGCTGTGTATGTGAGCAATGGAATATTGCAGATTAAAGTTATTAAAGAGAGGAAGAATTTTATTCTACTTTTTAGCTGCTAGAGTAAAAATTCTGGTCTAGTAGGGACGATACAGACTTGGTGCTAAATTCTGATTAATGGTAGTAAAAATTTCTGCAATATCAGAAAACAGCAGATCAAGGGAAGTTCTTCTCCCCCTCTACTCTGCACTAGTGAGACCACATCTGGAATATTGTGTCCATTTCTGGGTTGGCAACAGTAAGGCTTTTCACTTGTGCCATATCCACCACGACCGTTGTCTTATAGGAAGTGATTTTCTTTCCTCAAAAGCAGTGAAATTTCGGATGTAACACATACCCACAAACTTTGATGCTAATGAAAGTTTTCCTTCGAAGTTCCAGTCCTCCAGACTTGGTCACAAAGGAAAAACAAACTCTTTTGTATGGCAATAATGTCTGTTTGCTATTGATCTGGGCATCTTTAGAGCAATAACTCTGTGATGAGAGGCTTTCTGAATCATTCAATCTGTTCTAAATATTTTATTGTTTGCCTCTTATATAATATTTATGATACTTTCCTATACAACATTATCGATAATCTAGATGCCAGTAAACATGAAAACTTTTTATCCATCATCTGTTAGTAAAGCTTATAATATTTAAAAATGATGCTTAATTACAATTTTTAGTAAAACCGTAGATAATCCCAGTTCAACACAAAACCAGAGAGAACCCAGAATGAGAAGTATCAACAGTAAAAATATCTCACAGGAAATACTCTTAAAGATAATTAAAGAAAGCCATTAGATAGGAAGGGAAGCATTACAAAAGAGAAGTATGGGGTTTGATTTCAGGCGTTTTTTCTATTTCACTGTTGCGAAAGTGTAATATTTAATTTAAAAAGAATAGAACAGAGAAAATATATTATTTTTCCACTCTATGTCAATGAAGAGGGCAAAGTCCCAAGTACTGTTGCAACAGCCCACCTGGAGACGAGCAGAAGATCTAGATTAGTAAGCCACTAAGCTTCCATTACACGAACTTATTGCCCGATAAATAAGTCAAGCTTTAAGTCAGAATGTAGGAACAAATTTATCCTTGGCTTGCAACATCCAGGCTAAGTGTTCCATTACCCTGATATTTAGGTGGAGCACTGCCTCTTTCTAGTGTTGTGAGATAAAAGCTTTAGATGGCTTCTCTGAAGACCTCAGCTCCTTACTGGACTTCTCAGAATAGACACCGCTTTTATGTTAATTTATGGAGTCTCTGTTCTATCATGTACTAGACAGCTCGGCCTGTTAAAGCCAGTGAATGTTCTAAACCATCTCAGAGAAGCACTTGCAGAGCAGGATATGTCAGAATTTCCAGCATTTTCAAGTTTAGGAGGATACTGGGGAAAAAAAATCTGTGGTGGGGTAGTCAATCATTTGCAACAAGAAAGTAATTCATTCAGTTATCGTGTAAAGTCTCCTATGTTTCCTTCAAACACAAAAGCCAAGCAAGAAAGTTCTGCTGCTAAACTAGACCAGGTCATTCTGGAGTGAACAAATGGTAAAACCATCAACCAAGAAACCGAGCACAAGAAAGACATTTGAAAAGGTGGTTAGCAGATCAGGAGATGTTCCTATCCCCCTCTACTCTGCACTAGTGAGACCGCATCTGGAGTATTGTGTCCAGTTCTGGGCCCCTCAGTTCCAGAAGGACACAATGCTGCTGGAGGGTGTCCAGCATAGAGCAATGAAGATGATGAAGGAAGTAGAACAGCTCCCTGATGAGGAAAGTCTGAGGGAACTGGGTCTCTTAAGTGGTTGTGGAGTCTCCTTCTCTGGGGATATTCCAGACCCACCTGGCTGTGTTCCTGTGCGACTTAGTCTGGGTGACCCTGCTGTGGCAGGGGGATTGGACTGGATGATCTTTCCAGGTCCCTTCCAATCCCTAATGATTCTATGACTGTACATATATATCTTTATATCTGTTTCCTCTATGTATACAGTGGAATTTTGTTCTGAGTGAAGCAAACATTATACACAGTCCAACACAGCTTGAGGTTTAAAACAAAACAAAACAAAGGATTTTCAGCTGACTAGGAAAATACATTTTTGTGCTTGATGAAGAACTGTGTCCTAATCACACAATAGTACCAACCCAGGATACTACTAAATAAATTATGCTAAGAGTCTTTAACTGCCATTTAAAACCTCGCAGTTCAGCGTTGTGCTTCTCTCCCCGTTTAAAATCAAAATGTATTGCACTTTCATGAATTATGGAAAAAGATCATCATAACTCTTTCTTAACAACATCACTCTGAAATTCATCTCATTTACCGTTCAGATATATCACACAAATGCACATTATGCCCCTCTTTTTCTCCTTCTATTATTATTGTGATAATTTTGAATATAATTATGCTCTTATTTAGATGCATGTTTTAAATCTATGGTTGCTACAAAGGTTTAAATCCTTGCTCAATTTGAATTGCATGGCCTCTAGTGCATTTATATATTTGAAAGCATTTCCTTTATAAAGTCTATAGTTAGCTAATACGATATGCATGGAAAATGAATTTGTTCATTCCATTAGATCTTTCTGCTGAGTTGAGACCTTTATTTTTCACTGAGTTAACCTACTGTTAAAATAAAACATCTGAAACCCAATGAGCCATTCTGTCAGGTCAATACTCAATATATGTGGAGAGCACGAGGTCAGAAAACTCCAACCTAAACAAAACAAAAACCCCACAGTTCTCTATTATCTCTTGTTACGTCTCTAATTTTTACACGGAGCAACTAGTATTGACTCTATTTTAGGAGACAGCTGAACACAGCATCACAGAGTTGGAAGATGACTGCGCAACGTGAATGGAAGATGCACACTAGAGATGGAGTCAAATCTGGTTTTATTAAAAATTGAAACCAAAAAAAAGACAAAAATAAGATTAACATACAAATTAGTAACCCCAGAGTAGAAAAGCTAGTTCACATCCTGCTTTTGATTTTAAACATGCTGCTTCCAGAGGGCCATATTCTGAATTTGTGTAGGTAACCTGAGCCTGTTATTTCTAAGCAGAGTCACCCTAGGAATTCCTGTTGTGGGGAAAAATAGGTGACTTCAATAAACAGAGATACGTATTATCCTTCATTTTTTAATGAAAACAGGATAAAGTCTTCAGACTTTATAGTCTATAAAGTCTCCAGACCACATAGCTGCCTAAGATAAGGAGAATAAATGCATCTTTAATGAAGTGTCTGAAGTGACTGCTGCCTGCCTACCAGCATGCATTAAACATAAACAGTAGCCAGGAAGGAGCGATTACTTGCCAATCCCAGTTTTTTGGTCCTAATGTTCATAACCTCATAGGAACTGTAAAGAGAAATCAGTATTCAACAAAACTGCTTTTTTTGGATACTTTTTAAAAAAATTAATTACTGTGGCTTTCTATCTTCTATTTATCGCGTTCCAGTGCCCCACAAGCCTCAACTAACTAAAATAACCTGTGGTGGGTTGGTGGGGTTGGGGAGTGTTTTTGGTTGGAAGGAGTGCTGGGTGAAAAGAAGTAGTGGTGCCTGTGTGTATTACTTGCTCTAGCAGGATCTGAAATGTCTTGAATGTCTCTGAAAGCCTCTAATGAACTGTCCTGGTTCTGCAATCTGATCTTTCCAAAGGCAGGGACTCCTGTCCTGCAGAGTGGCACTTTGTTAATGGAAATTCCATGAAGACCTGTACGTGGGATTTGCTTGTGAGGATCCAATTTCAGAATCCAAGATTAAATTTGTACCCCCTCAAAGGTTTGGAAGGATCAGGTGGCATTCTGTATTGTTAATGCGTTTCTGAATGACACCATTTTTATAACTCAACTGTCACTACTGTTTTTCAAATACTAAATCTCTCTTTTTCTCCTCATGAGTTGGTTGTAGCCTGCAGAGATTGAGATGTACAATCTGTGTGTTGGGTTGGTATTGATTGACATTAGGTTATATATTTCCCTTCTATTTTTGACCTCTTGTTCCTCCCGGAGTGATCTAGCAGCAATACCAGTGGGCAAGTGGGGAGGTTACTGTGAAGGGGGAAGTTTTGAGGGAACACAGACACTGTGTGCAAGGAGGGTGTGTAAAGGGTTTTCTGGGGGAGGAAGCAGTGGGCAGAAAAGGATGCCCAGAAGCCATTCTGATACAGTTTGGTTGTTTTCCTTTCAGTTTTTCCTCTGAGCTCTGCTCCTGGACTGCAACCTTCCCACTGGCCCTGGTTGCTTTGGGTCACCCAATATCTCTCTTATAAAATTCTTCTGTTGAAAAGAATGTGCCCTGTGAGGGTTCTGCTATTGTCCCTAAAACCAGGACAATATGTCTTAACCTTTTTCCAGGCTCTATATTAATGCAAATAAAAAAAAATTATAAAGAAAAGCAACAAAGCTGAGTTAGGCTGTAGACTTTTAAAAACATTCTATCTGGCTAGAACTAATCTGAACTGTAAATTGTACTTCTTTAGAGTAGCTAAAGTAGCTCAGATATCTATGTTGAATTCTTCCCTCAATAACTGTCTGACTTAACAGTGATGGTGTGAATTCCCTGTTCCACTGGCAAAATTCCTACTAATCTCAGTGGGGTCACTATAAGACTGTGGGGTTTTGTTTCTTTTTATTTCTTTGGCTATTTTTTTTTCCATGGGAATTGAATTCCTCATTTCTCATTTGCTACTAACCGCAAAACTGGGAATCCTAAACACAAGTTCTACAGTTTGAAAACAAGGCTACACTCCCTCTCTGCTTCTGTATGGCTTAAAGTTTGGGTAGAGTATTTTACTCTGCTTTGGGCAAGTTACTATATGAAAGGAAATTTGTTGTGTTGACTTTCATGGCA
>VZRI01003604.1:256497-275952 GCA_013397515.1 Upupa epops | reverse complement strand
TCATCTAGACAATGACTGGATGTGCAGCACATGGGAACCAACCTTAGCTTTAGCAAAATCTGATGTAAACTTGGGAGAGAGCCAAACATTATTCTCCACTTGGTGCATTGCTTTCAAGGACCTTCTGCAGGATTCTTCCCCAACTGTGAGAGTAAGACTCTGAGATAGATTTTAAACATCTCTCTTATGAATTGCTAAAGAGTTACGGAAGAATGACAGCCAATAACGTGTTGTGATCATCTTCTCCGATCCCTAAACACTTCCAACTGATGTAGAAGATCGGCAGAGTGCTTTACCAGGGGCAACATACAAAGAAGCTGAGTTATAAATGCAGTCTGTACTACATGAATGTACTTTCCCCTTAACCTATTACAAGAATCAGCCTGCCCTTGGCTGTTTTCTCTTGATAGTAGTTCTTTTTCTCTAATGAATAAATGTCAAGCTAAACAGAAGTCATTAGCATGTGTTGAAAGTGCGGAGGATTTCTGATCAACAGAATCTGAATATATTTTAATGCAATTAGCAATTAATAAATGAATTTGTATTAGCGATAAGACAGGAAGATTCAGTAAAAGGTTTGGTAGTCAGTTATTTGCATCCAAATAACTAATAGAAGTCTGGGAGCAGGCACAAACATTTTAAAACCTTTATGTGTGAGAGAAGCCTCTCCCCTTACTGTGAATAACTGTGAATTTCCAGATAAAATAGCTGTAAGAATTAAACTCTATTGAATGTTGTGAAGAATGAGGGCAGCTGTCCAAGCAGTGGCAGCAACCAGTAATCAAGGAGATTTTACACAAATTTAATCTAATCTCTTCAAACATATTCAAACATCTGCATGCTGGAAGAACCAGAGCTCTATTCACGACTCCAACTAACAGTCCTAGGAAAGGCCTGGACACCTCTTAGTTTAGGCAAAGTAACACCCATCTGTAGTCATCCTAGGGCCAGTGGTGTCTGAAGAAGTTTTCCACTTCAAAGGTGCTTAAGTTCTAAATGAGGATTCTGAGCCTAATTCTTTGACACAGTCTCACATAGCATCCTCTTGGCCAAACTGAGGCACTGTGGACTGGATGATTGAGTAGTGAGGTGGATGGTGAGCTGGCTGCAGGATAGAAGCCAGAGAGTAGTGGTCAATGGGACAGAGTCTAGTTGGAGGTCTGTATCTAGTGGGGTCCCCCTAGTAGGATCAGTACTGGGACCTCTTCAATCTATTCATTAATGACTTGGATGAGGGTGCACACAAGGATTCAAAATAAAAGGATAGAAAACAAACAGTGAAAAAAACAGGAACTATTTCCACAATGAACAGTGGTTAAGAGAAAGCTTGCAAGAAGTCCTCCCTGAGCTCTCTTAGGCTCCAGATATTCATGTGTGTTTTGGAAAAATATAGCAGTGAACAAGGTTGTTAGAAGTTATTTAGACAACAGCAGTTCAAGATTACCAGACCTAAAGCTGTTTGCAAGATACTATAGAGAGCTGTGAAATGAGGTCTGTCACTCTCATATCTAGGTTTTGCATTTTAACATTTCATGGGAGTCTGTCATTTAAATTCCACACCCACACCAATTTTTTCAATAGTACTGTAGCTTATCTTCTGTAGACAGAACTTGCTTCTAAAATGTAGGAGTAATGATATTATTCCTCTGCACAGTAACTTTCCATCAAGATTTAAACATGATAGTTTTCCTGTTAGCCAACACAAAACCCTTTTTAAAATAATTTGTCGATGTATGTAATTAACTTCAATCATAGTAGAACTAGTAAATGCTAGTACAGTTGCCAGAGATTCTAAAACTATTTCATTGCAGTACAAAATGTCAGTGATACTGGTGAAATTGATCTTTTGACTTCCAATGTTCCCTACAGAACTCCACTGAAATCAATGTTTAAGATACAATTATCAGCTGTTACAGCGGTAGGAGGTGGGATGGGTTACCGTAATTTACTGTAAATTAGAATCTTCTGTGGTCTGTCATGAGGATTTGTCACCCTGACTTCTCATATTTTCTGCTAGTAAGACAGGTGTCTTGTTGAAAAGATAATTATGTTGTCCTCTTTTGAAGTGTTATGCAATGCTCATAGGTAAAATGATGCATGAGTGCTATGCGCAGCAGGGTTTGCAGCCCAGAAGGCCAACTGTATCCTACTGTGCATCAAGAAAGATGCCAGAAAGGTAATTCTTCCCTTTAACTGTGTTTGTGTGAGACTCCACTTCCAGTACAGCTGCCAGGTCTGGTGTCCCTAACATAGGCATAGAATGGTTGGAGTAAGCCCTGAAGAGGGACACAAAGATCATCTAAGGGCTGGAACACCTTTGCTATGAGGATAGGCTGAAGGAGATGGGGTTATCCAGCCTAGGGAAGAGAATGCTCTGGGGGGACCTTACAGATGCCGTTTAATACCTGAAGGAAACATACAGGAAGGCTAGAGAAGGAATTTTCACAAGGGGGTCTATTGATAGGACAAAGGGAAAAGGTTTTGTACTGAGAGTAAGTTTAGACTAGATCTTAGCAAGAAGTTCTTTAGTACAAGGTTGGAAAGACTCTGGAATAGATTACCCAGACAGGCAGTGGATGCGCCCTCTCTGGAGGAGTTCAGGGCTGGGATGGATGAGGCCTTGAGCAACAAAGTCTAGTTGAGAGGCATCCCTGCCCATGGCAGGTAGGTTGGAGTAGACAGTATCTAAGGTCCCTTCTAACCTTAGCCATACTATGATTCTGTGATTCTGTGATTATTTGAAAATCCAGATTACCTGATGTTTCTGCATGTTTACCTCTGTCTCTCCAGCACTTCTGTCTTCTTGAAAGTAACTCACAACTACGTTATCCGATTTCAATTAAATTTGACAGAAGAATTCTCAAAGGTAACACCTGCTCAACAGATTTCTAAAAATAAGTAGCTACAAGATGAAATGATGACAGGGAACCCTTACCAGCACTCCACTGAGGAATGAGTTATTCATCTGGTCAATCATGAAGAATGTGGCAGCACCCAGAAGACCAATAAGTATGTTAAAGATCCAAAGAGATTACGTACAGATCCTAAACAGGTGCAGCATTTTCTGACTATATTGTGAGTTGCAGGCAAAGTAGCAGCAGTAAGATACCTGGAAATAATGAGTAGGATGATGTTGAGGACCTAAGGAGCAGCAAGGAAAACCTGCTAGAGCAGAGAGTATGGGAACAAACTCATGGTATTGCAAGGAAGTATCTTTGGAAGTTGGAACAACCTTGATCTACCATGGTACATATGTGATATATGGTACATTGGTTCTTGGAAGAACTAAAGGCACTTGAACTGAGTCAGTGGGAGAAGAGTAGATACCATAGAAGGGAGTGGTGGCCAGTGACTAGGGAAACATTCCAATATCACAAAATCATAGAATTACTGTGTCCAGAAAAGACCTCTGAGATCATGAGGTCCAGCTTATAACCTAGTATCACCACATCGGCTTAGCAACGACACTAAATGCCATGTACAATCTTTTCTGAAATGCCTCCAGGGATGGTGACTCCACCACTGCCTTGGGCAGTCCATTCCAATGTCTGATCACCCTATAAGTGAGGAAGAGCTTCCTACCATCCAACCTCCCCTAGCAGCTTGAGGCCATGCCCTCTCATCATATCACTAGTTGCCTGGGAGAAGAGCCATCAGGGCCACCTGGCTACACTGATGGCTCACGTTTATATTCATGTTAACCAGTACTCTCAGGTCCAGACTGCTCTCCAGTCACTCATCTTCCGGTTTGTAGCGTTACTTGGGGTTATTGTGGGCAAAATGTAGGACCTTGCACTTGGCCTTGTTAAACTTCATCCACTGGCCTCTGCCCAGTGACTCAACTTGTCCAGATCTCCCCACAGCATCTTTCTCCCTCCAGCTTGGCATCATCTATACCCCAAGGGTAGATTTGATCACCTCATCTGGGTGATCAATAAAGAGCTTGACTAGGATTGAGCCTAGTACTGACACCTGGAGGACAGCATGGGTACTGACACCTGGGGGACACCACTGCTCACCAGCTGCCAGCTGTATAGAGCTCCATTCACCACCACTCTCAGGGTCTGGTCATGCAGCCCGTTTTTAACCCAGTGGAGGGTGTTCCCATTCAAGCCATGGGCTGCCAGCTTTTCCAGGAGGATGCTGTGGGAGGCCGTGTCAAAGGATTTGCTGAAGTACAAGTAGACCACATCCACATCCTTCCCCTCATCCCCTAGGTGGGTCATGAATCTGACTGTTTAAAGTAATGCTTAGGTAATTGTCGAAGGAAAATTGTTCATTTTATAACAGCCTCAAAGATGGTTGGTCTAAAATATTTCTGATTGTTTCATTTTCTGCCTTAGCAAAGCGTTCCATTCAGCATGACTGTTACAGCATCCCTTGGAGGGTGGGGAAGGGGCTGCTGCTATCTATAGTGGGGGAAGAGGCTGCTGTTGCAGACCCTATGAGTAGCTTCATTAGCCCATCCCAGCTTCATTAAGCTGAATCAATTAGCACCTCTGTGAATAAACAAATTTTGTGGAGGAGAAAACCCATTGGGCAAGGTTCCTGTTTGCTTTGGTCTTTTGTTTGGAAAGCTGGACTTCTGCTTTGGGAGAGAGAGAATGGATCTCTTTCCACTTGATGATGGATTCTTTTGGTTTTATTTAATTTAAACTGTCTTTTTGGTTTCCCCAAGTCAAGCCTGTCTTTTGCCCTCGAAGCATATGTGGTGAGTGAAACACCTTCTCCTCTGCCCTCATCACTTGTGTTGCACGTTTTTCTGACTTCTGTGAGTGTAGGCTTCTGTTTTAAACCCAGCCGTGTGGTGCTGGGTTTAAAACTAGGACAATGATAGATCTGTTAAACCCCAAATTAAATATTTGGCTGCAATTTACCCCACAAGGTTTAGAGATATAAAATGAAGAGTGAAGGGCTTTTACAGCTGGTTATTTCAGGTCTTAATTGCTCTCAGTAGGTAACTTTCTATTAAATTTAGGATAAGCCTAGAATGACTAGGATCTTAACACAGGATCCTCACTTATGTGCCTACCTTTAAGTGGGATGAATCAATAATTTTAGCTCTTTAATCCTCTCTACTTGAGGTAGAAAAAGGGAAAGGAAAATAAATTACACATTTATTAGAAAAGAAAAATTGTCATATCCACCTTCAGTCTCCCCTGTAGCTGGGATATTCACCACCAGCATAATTCTCCTAGGCAAATGTGAAAGATGAGAATGCAATGCTATCTCCAATCTAAGTTTTATCTAAAGATGCAGTGAATTATTCTGGCATTTAAGGTACAGCTTTCTCACTGCTCCTTAGAATTTCCTTAGAATGTTCTGGGCCATACAATGGACAAATAATACTCTTTGTGAATTTCAGTAGGAACTGTAATTAGGGGAAAGGGATTTGGATGCTTTTGTTGACAAGTGAATGATCATTCTTGTTCCACCTTTTCAATGTGCTGGCTCTGAATGGAACTGTATAGTATCTGGGAGACATTGCTATCAGTTCTTCCTTCACAATGTTCAGTTTTTCCTTTATATAATTAAACATCTGCTAAAGCACTAGCAGGAGCCAAATTATTCCATTTCTGAATTATTTTAACTTATGGTGAGAAGGATACTCTGCCAAGAAGTGGAAAATAATTTCAGATCCACTGTATTCCTCATGTATTTTAATCAACAGGTCATCTTAAAGAATTTGTCAGCAATTTCAGAGGACTAATCAAGACTTGAGTCTAGCAGGAGAATTTAAGGATTAGGTAGGGTGCTTTCAAATACTTGTAAAAAATAATCCCTACAGAGAAATGGAGACTGTCTGCTGTTTTAACAATTAATACTGTAGAAAAGTAATGAACTCATTCTGACTAGAAGTGTCAAAACCCAATAGGAAACTGAACTCTAAAATTCCATTTAAACAGTTGTTACATGAATCAGACCATTCAATGGCACATTCTGACTGCTCTTCAGTGGCAGGGCATTCAGGAGTCCAGAATACTCTAATAAAATGAAAGAAGAGATTACCAGATGGATCAAAATTTTCCAGTGGTTCTATTCTTCACAGACAGGCACATACTTTAATCAATACTTAAGAACACTAGACCTGCAATCAAAGGAGATTTCAGCATTCAGTAGGAATAGTACGGTTGGGTTCCTTATCAATTCTAGGAAATCAGCTCTCAGTGAGTCAGTTTGCCTACCGGTGTGTAATTGGAAAGGAAGACCGAAGTACAGGAGTCCTTAATGTTATGTTTGCTTTCCTTGAATGTAAAGAAATCATTTATACTTTTGTAAACATTACCTCCTATTGCTAAGAATAATATAACCTGAAGAGGGTATCACTACATAGCACAATGAAATAAAGAAACCCAGTAATTTTTCCACGTGGATTTCCATATTTGTTAGCAGATTCAGTAATGCGCAGGAAAAGAAAAAGACATTTAAATGAATAAATCCAATGTTGAATAACACCAATTTGGGAATTGCAAGACAAATCCAGGTGTTTTACGTCAGAGACTAAGGTCAATTCCATGTGTGAACTGCTAACTCTCTACATATTTTTGTGATTTCATGATAGGGATCATCGAAGTACAAAGAAAATAAAACACAATTAGAAGTTCTTACTGGATCAATAGGAAGCTTCAAACAACATTTAGCAAAGACTTGAGAGGAGAAATCTAAGACCAGCAGTTTTTATAGGTGGTAGGATCAAATCTCCTTTCCCTATGATTAAAATAAAGAAGAACCAAGACAAAATATTTAATAACTGCATATTATCCACTTCATAAGTAATTGCTTTCTCATGCAGAGATGATGCTGTTGAAGTGGATACCACAGTGTTGTTTAATGGAACTCCACAGCAATCTATTAGAAAATAAGTAATGGCAAATACTGCCGTACAGCTTCCTTCACCAAAACTTAATTCGAGTTGGGTCAAAAAAATACAGTTGAGGTACAGAAGTTTGCAACTATAGTACCTCTTTTATTCTCAAAATGTATTATCCTTCTTCAGTTTACATCACAACATTTTAATTGACCAAGTGCTAGACAGTTGGCCTTTATATGTTATTATTCTTGCTCTGCTGTGATTAAGTTGCACGTTTTTCTGAAAATGTCGCTGTCTTATTAAATTGTGTCTGAAAGTCAATGACTTGTTGGTCTTTAATTCTGCTGTTTCATGCCAGCTCTTACTTCTCTATATATTATTTTGACTTTTAACTTAAAGTGGTATGTATCAAAAATATTGAAAAATCCAGATACTAAATTCTCTATGGCTCCTGCTATTTTAGTGACAGCTAAATTATTATGAGAATTATTACTTTTTCAGGATTGCACAGGAAACTTTAAGGTATTTNATATTTGTAGGCATAAATGAGGTCACCCCTCAGCCTCCTACTCCTTCTCCAAGCTCAAGAGACCCAGTTCCCTCAGCCTTTCCTCATCAGTGAGGTGCTTTACTTCCTTCATCATCTTCCTTGCTCTACATTGGACACCCTCCAGCAGCTCTGTGTCCTTCTGGAACTGAGGGGCCCAGAACTGGATACAATACTCCAGATGTGGTGTCACTAATGCAGAGTAGAGGGGGAGCAGAAGAAGAACAATGATAACACACTCAGAATGAAAATGTGTGATACAGAGGTCTTCCTAAAATGCATGTTACAGTTTACTTCAGGATTCAGTCTTGACTTATGAGAATTAATTTACCCTAAGTTTACACAATAATATCTCGGACTGAAAGAATGAGTTTTGATTATTCTTGATTATTCTTGTGAAACACAGAGAATGTATACTTATTTTATGAGTTTTATTCTCAGATCCTTTTCAAACTCAACGTTAATTTGAAGTGAATCATGTGGATCACAGATTTAAATTTAGACCAAAGAGTTTTTATTCAATTGACTGAGAGCAATGACTCGTTCATCCTTTTAGCCTGTTGATTGGCTTTTGCCAATATCTCAAGTAGGAATTTCAATGCAGCAGTGTCTTTATGATATTGTAAATAGGAAATTAGTACTTGTGAACTTGCTTCAGTTATGTTTCCAGCTGCTTGTCAATCTAACTTGTTGGGACCACTGATACATTAAATACAAGTTTTAATCAGATTATTATGTAGTGTTTTCCTTGTAATCAGCAATTGTCTTGCTCATCAGAAAACACTCTGAATTTGTTTATTCTTTTCTGACTAAAAATAATCTCCTTAGGTATGTATGTGTATAAATAAGGCAGCCCAATGATGCTCAAGTTTGTGAATTTGATGCAGGCAGCATTGTCCTTACATGAAGTAAATAGCTAAATAGATACGGCACGTAAAGTTTTAAGTAAATTCACATTAGATAAGAGCCATGGCTATTGCCTTTCTCCCTATCTGTTAGTGTGTTACCAGAATAAAATACCATTTGATAGCTTAACCTCAGTGTCACACCTGCCAATGCACTTCAGGCTGTTGAAATATTTTAGATAATTTATTAATGAGTTCAATTAATTTTAGTTAATTGCTTATCAAAAACCGGAAGGATGTACAATGAAAGCAGAAGTACTGGGTGTAGCTAATCATAGATAAAACGTGTAATCTTACATATAGCAAAACATATTTTTCAATACAGAGAGATTATCGTTTCTCTTTTATCTCTGTATATGTATATATCTTACAGGCACACGTTTGTACACGTGTGATGTCACATTTAATATGTATCTTTAGAATTTAGATTTCTTGATATCTTCCAGAAAAAGAACTAGAAATAAATATTGGAAAAAAATAGATTTACAGCCCAGAATTCCTCCCAAACCTTTAGAGGATAGTGTTCTAGAGAGAAAATGAAATTAGATATTCAGGAGCAAAAGAAGTAACTCTTTGAACAGCAGAACTAATGAAGTTTGGATCTCTGTAGATTCGTTTTGTGGATGATTGATGTAAAGTGTGAGATCAGACCTGAGGTTTGCCAGTTTGGGAATATCTGTAGATTTCCATTTTGTCTCTCCCTCGCATGTATATGAATATAAATGGAGGAACACAGACAGCTCACAAAATAACCTTTTGAAGAACTTTGCATACCTATACAGTATAAAAATAATTGAGTGGAAAGGTCTGGGGAGAGTAAGAAGGGTCATATTTTGGTTGCTTGCAGGTAAATTAGGCAGTTAACTTTAATTTTAGCACTTACCATGTCCAGTACAACTCAGGGTGTTTGTCCAAATAGCAACTCTTGCTCCTCAACCAGTTGGTACAGGCTGCTTAAGTCCCTCTTTCCTTTGAGAAAATTTCATATGCTTAAGTCTGATCCAAATGTCTACACTCTGTATGGTACCTTAGTTGCCCAAATACAGAATTAATCATCAGCATTATTATTACTCACATTTCTTTTTAATTGTGCCAAAAATTAAATCTATCTTTGATTTTTCTGATAAAATATACATCTTTGTTACAATCCACAGACTTGTTTTGATGAGCATAGTGCTGCAAGTATGAGCTACATTTGGAAGTCTTGGGAAATTTGCAATAAAGTCATGAATTTTTCTTTAAAAGGAGAATTCACCATTTGAAAACTCTACTGAAAAGGCTGTATTACTGAGAATACTCTTGACCCCTTTTAGCAGGGTATGGCAAAAGAACGACCAAACCAATGTAATAATGGCAGCCACAACAAAGACAGAACTATCACTGTCATATACAATACATTAAACTGTTTATATATATAAATAAACATCTATATATCAATATATATAATATATATTATATCAATCATATATAATATATATCAATACATATATTGATATATGTATGAACTTTATGAACACTAGAGATAGACGGAAAGTAAGAATTTTCTCCAAAGAATCTAAGACTAGAATAGCTGAGTAGGACAAAAAAGTGAATAAATAAACTCTACAGAGCCGATAGGATTGTGAACAAAGCTAAGAACAGTAGAATATTTAGTTACCAGCTATTTGATGATTACTTAAGCAGTTAGCTCTAAGCAAGAGCTATCAAATAGTGCCTTTATCTGACTGAATTATCAAGTCCCTGTTCTTCAACTGACAATTTTACTAAACATTCACAACATTTTGAATACTTTAAAATTTTTAAATAAAATAAAATGAGAAATATTTCTTTCCATTTAAAGAAAATATTCACTTTTAAAATTCAGTTAATAAATTATTGTTGAAAAAGATGATTGGAAAGAAGCAATAGGAATCGTTCCTGCCTCTTATCTTCTACATTATTTTTTTTTATTCCAGTACTTCTTTGCTTTCACATGAATCTGTGAATGTTTACAGTCACTGCAATACAAATTATTCTTCACAGTGAGGGTCCCTTGCAACCTGTAACAGCCTGCAATTCTGCGATCGAACATAACCACATGACTATAATATACTCAAATTTCAGAGGATTATTGTAACTCCACTGTTCTGATTTTTTTTAGTTCTCATTAAAAATCTCAGAAAGTGAGGTCCATTCCTCAGGGTAACCAGCACTGACACTTTCCTTTAATGGATTAGCAAAGAAAATTACCAGACGTATCTCTTTCTGAATTCCTTCCATCCTGAATGTAATTAATTGCCCATCTTTCTCCCGTATTCATTTTGTGCAGAGGCCTGTGATACAGCACCATACAGATAGTGGAAGAAATCTCAGCAGTTATGTCCCCTGATCCAAATTGTGTCACTATAAAAAAAAACATTAACACAGATCAATCATAAATAATCTTGAACACATAAATGAAGATGCTCTTGAGAGGGAAATGCGGAGAGTCAGTGACATATCTGAGTGCTTATTTCACTTGTGTCAGAAAAGGAATAAAATCCAGCCAATAAGCCACATTAATGCACTCAGTATAAAAAATACATGCTTGTCTTAAACTTGCACACCTTGTCTAGCACTTACAGTCTCATTCAATTATAGTGGCTGACTCCACCAGTCAGACACAATGCTGTGTGATTTTTCTCCATGGAAAAACTTCACCGGGTAAGGGGGGCAGGTGAAACTTTTACTTCAGTTCCTTTCCCTCTGGTTTTAAGGAAAATCTTTTGAGAAGTTAAAGAAGTGGAATCTGACCTCTTGGCTCAAGAAGACTAAATAACCTAGAAAATTGGACCTTTGGCCACTGACATTTCATCCTATTCTACTTTGAGAAAAGTTGGCTGTAGTTGCCGTTCTGAGCATTTCTCTATGTGGACCAAAGATGTCCAACATAGAATTCAACTTTAGTATCAAATACTCAAAAGGTAGATATTGGCAAACAATCAATACCTCACCCCAAGTCTTTTATCTAGAGGTTGCTGTTATGGTGATTATTATTTTTGTAAAGAATTTGAAGCTAGATTGCTTATTTCTTCAATATGTTACTCCCTTTCCAGACCAGTTTAGTGGAAACATTTTTATCATGTTATAGCATTGTTGTAGTTTGAAAATTGCCACATTTTCAGGTGTTGGTTTTTGTGCTTTTATGCCTGAAGAGTATCGTCTTTTGAAGCTAGAGACAGCTCTCCCGTCAGACCCCTAGGTCAGTGTCTTGACCCCACAGGTGGACAGAGTCTATAAAAGCAACTGGACTTCCTGATTTCTGCTCTTCTTCTTATGTCTTTTGTAAGAGAGATTGCTCTGCTGGGCCAAGCTCATCCTTCCCTCCCTCGGAGTTGTAACCACTTGGGAGAAGAAAAAGAGGAAAGAGAGGAAAAGACCTTTGAGTAGGCCTATTTACCACAACAAGTCTTGTGACCAGCACCATGTTGCCTCTGTCCCCACCCAGGCCTGACAGCAGTGCTGTCAGCTCTGCCACTGAGACAATAAGAGAAGCTTTTGATAAGAGAGAGATCCTGAGATCCTGATTTCTTAAACCTTTGGGAAATAGAAAGAGACTGGGATTCTGTCTATTCCTACAGCTGAGGTGCTGCTGGCTGTGGTCACATTGCAAAGAATTCCTGATGAGAGGAGTTAGAAGCAAGCCTGAGATGTACAGGGGAAGTTGATGTCTGCAAGAGAACCAGAAAAGGGACTTTTCCACAAGCATCACCATGTGGATGGAGGGGATGGGTGAATTCCTCCTCTGGTTAGAGGTTTACTGTACACTCTCTTTTCCCAGAGCTCTCACCTGAAGCCACAACCCAATGCATTAGCTGTCTTCCATTTCTCTCAGAGTGTGTGTAACAGCATTGTGACAGTTTCTGGTTTACTTTTTTTTTATTCTTTTACTTTTTTAGAGGTTTTTCCATTTTCCTTTTGGAAAATGGTGGGTTTAATGAATTCTTTTCTTTTAGCAAAGTTGCTTCATTGCCCGTTGAATTATTGTTGAGAGCTGGGTGTACTTGGTGTGCTTGGACTGCAGGCACCAACCCAGAACTGATCTAGACCTTCATTCTAACCCAGGACAAGCATCCACTCTGACATAAACATGTCCAAACATTTTGGTTCTTCCTCAGAATATCCCCCTTATATTTTGAAGAATAAACTGACAGAGGTTGTATTGTTTAGCGAACATGAACGGAAATTACACTCTCAAGACACTCACTATTAGAGGTCAATCTTTATATTCTAGCAATTTTTTTGTGAGATATCAGTTGTTAGAGACCATAATTAAATGGAATTTAGCAGGTATTTCCTTCACTATTACCTACAAATAAACTAGTTTTAAAGTACATTTTTCACTTCAAATTGGTATCAAAGCTCATGTTCCCACAGTTTTTCATAGAATACTGGATGAACAGCTCAGGGCCCTTTATTTTCTTCACAGAGAGCACATAAAGCAGACAGTAGCAGACATGTTTTCCAAATTCCGTTTACATGCCTGGAGCCTGACCTTGAAGGAAATACTTCTTAAGAAAACAGTCAATATCTCAGAAGCTTGTTTCATGGCCCAGGCATGTTCAGAGAAGATATTTTACAGGATTTATTTGTGTGCTCCTGTGTGAGCTTTAATTTTGCTGATGGTGACAGGAACCATTTTAGTTGTCAGGTGAGATCAGGACTGTAGCTTTGCCTGTCAGTGTAGAAATGATGTTGAAAACAGGGAATTTTGCAATTACCAGAATGGGCAGTTAACAGAAACATACCTTGCAGTACTGCAGTGACACTCACGAGGAACAGGAAAACAGCCGTTTTCAATACAAAATTACTATATGTGTAATATGTGTTAAATAAATGGAGTTTTCCGTTCCAGTTGTGTGTATTCATGTGTATAAAATGAAATCTGCATAAATTTAGCTGTTAAAGCTGTGTTCACATCTATTTATCTAAAGAATCACAATTTTTGCTTTGCATTCCTGTTGTGAGTCTTTGTCCCGATCCCCATGTGTCAACCAACAGAACGTCATACCCAGGCAACATCTACAGCAAAGGGTTTGGTACAAACCACACAAGCCAAATCTGCAATATTGTGGCTTATTTCCATGTCAGTGCAGAGGCACATGAATATCAAGGTGTGTAATGTTGTTGGGTTTGGCTGTGTGTGCACACCTATGACCCAGAAAATGATCTCCAAGTATACTTATTATTCCCACCTTGCAATGATTTAGTAGTGTTCAACTAGGATTCCAGCAAGGATGAGGACAGTAATGAGTTCTCTCATTTATCTCTCTCGGGTCTAGATTCTAAAGGTATTCAGAGAGTATGCTTAAAATTTATCTCACAAAGGAGGAGACATACAATAATAAACAAAACATTATCTGTCAGACAAAAAGGAGTAACATAATATGCCTACAGTAAACAGCAATCATAACACCTGAATGAAAGCCTCCTGGGCATTTTGCATGTATGAACAGTCCTAAAAAAAAATCAGACTCGGATTTTTATTCCTAAACAATGAAGTTTTTAGCTACCTGATAATCAAATCAGATTAGAAGATAATGAAATTGTACCAGTCACAAGGAATCATAGAATCACTAGGGATTGGAAGGGACCTCGAAAGATCATCTGGTCCAATCCCCCTGCCACAGCAGGATCACCCAGACCAAGTCACACAAGAGCACATGCAGGCAGGTCTTGAACATCCCCAGAGAAGGAGACTCCACAACCCCCCTGGGCAGCCTATTCCACTGATCTGGTACCCTCACCAGAAAGAAGGTCCTGATGATATTGATATGGAACCTCCTCTGTTCCAGCTTGCACCCATTGCTCCTTGTCCTATCAACAAATGACACTGAGAAGATCCTGGCTCCATCCTCCTGACACCTACCCCTCACAGAATTACACACATGAATGAGGTCCCCCCTCAGCCTCCTACTCCTTCAAACAAGATATCAATTTTGAAAACTCCACAGTAAGTAAAAGCACAGGTATTCACACTTTAATACAACCCTAAATTCTATCTTTTTCAAAACACAGTAAAAGTGTAAAACGTATTCTCATAAACTTTCAAGAGAGCAGACTACAGAGTTTGGCCAGCTCTGCCTGACTAGTTTAAACATCAAAGAGCCAAGGCTCAGAGATTGGAATTAATTCATATTGCATATATGCTTGTATTATCATTGTGTATTCTGTATGTAAAAAGGGACAAATACCTTCCTCTTACGAAGTGTCAAACCTAATGCCTACCTCAGTTACTTCCGTGATCTAATACTAAATCCTGATCTGAACCTGGTCTCTTATATCAAGGAAGCTCAATGAAATCTTCTTCTGAAGAAAAAAAAGTGACATTAAACGGCAAGAAAAGAGTCCCCTAATCTGAATTAATCTGTGCCTCAGAATTCCATTTTCTGTGTTATTTTCCAGGCTTTAAGCAGTATCATCTAGAGCAAGACAGCTCAGCGCTAAACCCAAGCAGAAGGAATAGGTAATACATTCAAATTAGACTCTTCTGCTCCTCACAAATATTTCTGTCTATGAAAACATCCAGCGATGTTACTGGCACACCACCATACGAGGGCTGAGTACAGCATCTGGTAGTATAAAATAATCAACTGTTATAAATACCTTTATTATCTTCCTAACTTACTCTAGGTCCCATATTTAAAATTCTTTATAATAGATAAAAGAAATGTTGCTAAAAGTTTAAACAATTTGGAAGACTTTTTTAGAAGTTAAACAGAAATCAGAGTGCTAATGCAGAGCCTGAGTTGAATTTACTAATATTTCAGTGATGGTGTTATGCTAATATCTTTCTCAAGGAGGAAGCTGATCTCAAAGTACTATTGTTCAAGGCAGTTGAGACGAGGTTTATGGTCTTAAGAGACGTTGTTTTGCAAAGGTCACATTGCACGATAGCGCTGTTTATGGAAGGACACTTCAGCTTTCCGGTGAGGTGAGACTATTTCCTTTTGATGATCATTTCAGAGTCTATTTAGAGCAAAGGCTGCTTGCAAACTGTGCCAAATCTCAGTTGTAGTTCTGTGAAGACTTCAGGTTTTTGAGCAACAAATCCAACCAAGGTAGTATGTTTTACATTACTTTGATTAGAATAATTGTTGTTGTCCTCACTAAACATTGATTTGTGGCCACAGAGCTACAAAATATGGAACTAAAAGATAATTATACCCAACTCCCATCTGAATAGCTACATTAAATAAATGTAATGAATTAAATTATCCATCTGTTCATAGAATCCTAGAATCATTAGGGATTGGAAGGGACCTCGAAAAATCATCCAGTCCAATGCCCATGCCACAGCAGGATCATCCAGACCAAGTCACACAGGAACACAACCAGGCGGGTCTGGAATGTCCCCAGAGAAGGAGACTCCACAACCCCTCTGGACAGCCTGTTCCAATGCTCTGGTACCCTCACTGGAAAGAAGTTCCTTCTCATATTGATATGGAACCTCCTCTGTTCCAGCTCAGCTTTAGCCCTTCTTCTTTACTCCCTTTGCTCACTCTCATGTGCGTAGAAAGAAATGGAGGAAAGGTGTCCTGTAATGATGTATAACTTCCATGTTTTTAATACACTTTTTAATTTCAGCTGTTTACTTCTACCAGCCATCTGTTGTTAGAAGTCACAAGTTGTTTTGATTTTTACCTTCCTTGAAAGAACAGAAATACTAAAATGAAAAAGGAATTTGATTGTTGATGACTTAAGAATCATAGAATCATTAGGGATCGGAAGAGACCTCAATCCAACCCAATCCACCTGCCACAGCAGGATCACCCAGACCAAGTCACACAGGAACACATCTAGGTGGGTCTGGAACATCTCCAGAGAAGGAGACTCCACAGCCCCCCTGAGCAGCCTGTTCCAGTGCTCCAGTACCCTCACTGAGAAGAACAGTGATATTGAGATGGAACCTCCTCTGTTCCAGCTTGCACCCATTGTCCCTTGTCCCACCACTCACATATTCGACATGAATGAGGTCACCCCTCAGCCTCTTCTCCAAAATTAAGAGACTCAGCTCCCTCAGCCTTTCCTCACAAGGGAGGTGTTCTGCTTCCTTCATCATCTTCATTGCTCTGTGCTGGACGCTCTCCAGCAGCTTTGTCTCCTTCTTGAATTGAGGGGCCCAGAACTGGACACAATGCTTCAGAATATTCAGAAATGTTAATATTTTGTTTGAAAGATCTCCAAATGTAAATTCTCTGCCGTGTGTCCCATTAACACCAAACACCATCCTATTTTTAGAATAATTTTACCTAAGTATGGAAAGAATCTCAGTGTGTTTTTCTGAAGGCCTTTAGTGTCCATGGCAAACGGGGTCATTCTTTCTGTTGAAATGAATATTTTTCAGTTATACATTTGAAATACTTTTTATATGATGCTAACAAGGCATCCAGAAGCAAACGCACTAGAGGCCTGTTGTTCATAGTTGTTAGTTCTCAAAGTAAAATTTACACAAGGTCAGTATGACCTTGCATTAAAGTCCATTGAAAATGATGAATGATATACTGTAGTCATAGGATTGACATTCTTACCTGGAAACAATAGATACTACTTGATTATTAATCAATTAAAAAAAAGGAGAAAGAGTGGAGATGTAACCTTGAGAAGCTATTCAGGACTTTACACATTGTTATATACAATAATGGAGGACTTGAATAAAGAAAAATATTATAAAGGTTTGTTGACTGGATTGCTCACAGTTCTTACAAGGCTACAATTTCAAAGTTCTTTGTTCCGCAGTGATTTTTCTCTATTCTAGACTGTACTATGATGTACAGTTCCCATGCGACTAGGTGATCCTGCTGTGGCAGAGATATTGGACTACATGGTGTTTCTGGACCACATCTAGAGTATTGCGTTCAGTTCTGGGACCCTCAGTTCAAGAGGGACACAGAGCTGCTGGAGGACGTCCAGTGTAGAGCAACAAAGATGATGAAGGAAGTAGAACAGCTCCCTGATGAGGAAAGGCTGAGAGGAGGCTGAGGAGTGACCTCATTTATGCCTACAAATATGTGAGAGGTAGGTGTCAGGAGGATGGAGCCAGGCTCTTCTCAAGGTCATCTGGTGATAGGACAAGGAGCAATGGGTAAAGCTGGAACAGAGGACATTCCATATCAGTATCAGCAAGAACCTCTTCCCAGTGAGGGTAACGGAGCATTGGAACAGGCTGCCAGGGGGGGCTGTGGAGTCTTGTTCTCCAGAGAGGTTCCAGACCTGCCTGGATGTGTTCCTATGCAACTTGATCTAGCTGATCCTGCTGTGGCTGGGGGATTGGACTAGATGGTATTCTGAGGTCCCTTCCCATTTCTAATGATTCTATGATTCTATAATCCATCTAGCTACATTTGTAACTAGAACACTGCTATGACAAGGTAGTATTTATTATAAAAAACAGGAACATCTGGAGGTCCAAAGCTCTGGGCATTTTATACCTGTTTAAGTCAAATAAGCAAATAAGCTTGAACCATCAAAATTTTCTTCCATCCTTTTTCTCTGACATGGCTGTCATAAGGAAATTAAGAGCAATATAAAAATGGCTTTGAACAGTCTGATCCAAAACATGTCAAAATGAACAGTTCTATCCCTTCTCTAAGAACTCAAACGATTGTCAAAATATGCTGCAAAATAGTGAGCTGTTCTTTTCCAACTTAGAAACAGAGTTCCTGTGGGCGCCTTGTTACCATGCCTCTGGATGGTATAAATCAGAGTGGTGGTCCCAGTAGCAGAAATGGAACTATGACAAATTCCAAATCATTTCCATACTCCTCGTCCAAGTGTTGTCATAAAAGCTGCACATGTTGAAGGGTATGCTAATGCCTTGCACTGACAGAATTGGTGTCTGTCGGTACTAACCAAATCCTGCCTTTCTGCCTATCTTCTGTACAATTTCCTCTGCACTCCCTGAGTCCAACATGAGAGTTTCTCAGTAGCAAGTGGGAGGCTTGCCGAATGGAAATGACTCCTTTCTGCACACATCCCACATTTCTGTCCTTTCTGCTACTGTTTAATCTCTACAAAAGTTCTTCATCTGGCTCTCGAGAATGCCAGCACTTCAAATGAGCAGTGTTTGACATCACAAGAGCAAATGGGACTGAAATAAGGCCTATATATGTTTGCATAGAAACTGACTTGTATAGAAACTGAGTACGCTTGCCCCTACTTTTGTTTCTGCAGGGAAACCAGAGAATATCATAGTAGTGCAAATATATCAGCTTAGCAAGCAAATCTCTGCAACAGTGGTGATAGCATTTAATAAACCTACAACAAACAACACAAACTACATAGCAAACCACTTCAGATACTTTTTCCTAACTATAGCAAGTGCTGCAGCTGGGTATTGAGCCAAGGAGGTCAAAAGGGGCAGTGCCTATTATCAGTGATACAGATAACAGGGGCAAAGACTCATTTCTCCTCTATCCAGTTTGGAGTACTACACTTGTCACACAGTTTCAACAACCTATGGAACCACCCTCGGTTCACATTGCCTTTCCTGATAACCAATCTAGAATTGCCCTGAATAGACCTGATTCCTTTGCATAGCACTGTAGTGCTTGCACAGCTTGTTTACCGTATGAAAATACCCTTGCCCAGCTGACCCCAATGGAAGGCCCTGTAACCCTTGTAGGGAGAAACTTAAATAAGCAAACTGAACACAATGGAAAGATCCCACTATATTGCCCCAAATTTACAGAGTAATCTTTTCTGCCTGTCCACACTCTATTTAACCACTTTATCCTCATTCCAGGTCCCTAAACTGCCCAGACAGATACAGTCTGAAGTGTTGCAATGCTACTTGTAATCCCAAAACCTGAAATCCTCCCAAAAAAGAAGATAAGCCTGAAACTGACTTTATTATTTCACTTACAACAGACAAACATGAGAAACACTAAAAATTAAAGCAATGTATTAGTAAAAACTACAGGATTTTAAGAATAGCAGGAGGTTTAGTGTATACACACTGCTACTGTGGAAAAATTTTCCAAACCCTCCATTTCACAGTTCAGTTATAATGAAAGAAGGACAGTCAGGAATCACAAGAAAGAACAAGCATTGGAGTGAACCACTGACGGCTAAAATGACAGGTAGCCTTTTGAATTTGTGCTCTTTGATAGTGTATTACAAGGGTCAGGGTAGAGTCTGACATCTGGGCCAGAACAACCCCAGGAACCATGAGA
>VZRI01003604.1:242169-256389 GCA_013397515.1 Upupa epops | reverse complement strand
ATGTGAGGGCTGGGTGTCAGGAGGATGGAGCCAGGCTCTTCTCAAGGTCATCTGCTGACAGGACAAGGGCCAATGGGTGCAAGGTGGAACAGAGGAGGTTCCATATCAATAACAGAAGGAATTTCTTCCCAGTGAGCATTCCGGAGCACTGGAACAGGGTTTGTGGTGTCTCCTTCTCTGGAGACGTTCCAACCCTCCTGGATGTGTTCCTGTGCGAATTGGTCTAGGTGATCCTGCTGTGGCAGTGGGATTGGAGTGTATGATCTTTCGAAGTCCCTTCCAATCTCTAGTGATTCTATGACTCTATATTTGAATCTGTTTTTTGTTCTAGTTGTTTTGTCACTGAGAGCTCACCAGATCTTCCTGTCTTCAGGTTTGTCCTTCTGCTTTTGACTAGTTAATAGCATTGTCCTTTTTCTCAGTATTTTTCTTCCCCCATTCCCTCCCTGCCCATCTAGCTGTATTGCTAGTGATCCTTTGTCATCTGTGGCAAGATCTCTGTCCTACACTCTGCACTTCACTCCCCATCTACTGTCTCATTTCAGAGGAAAGGAGGAAATTTCATCTCCCAGGCTGAGCAAACCCATCTACCCAATGGCAGTTCACTCAGACGAGTGAACAGGTACAAATGACTGCTGCTGTCGCAGCCTTCCAACCTATGATGGATGCAGAAATGAAAAGATATTTCATGATGCAGCAGAGAGCCAAGTGACAACTCTGAAACATCAGCCAGGATTTTTTAAATATTGAAAGCAAAATTTGATAATCCTTTTATAATTTTATTTTGTACTACTAAGCTAAGCAAATTGGAAAGCAGTCAGGGCTTTCCATAACAACAAGCTGGAGCCTCAGCTTCTAGCGCTCTTCTCATAATTTATGTAAGCATACGGACAGAGGAACATCAGTTTTACAGTTAAAGATAACCTTTCCCTCAGTCCTTCAGCAGACGTGAAAGAAGTGAAAACTGAATAGCTTGACTAGAGAAATTGTAAGGAACACTGTTACTCATTTTGATTAAAACTCTTTCACTGTGTCTTCCAAACACTGAGAAGTAGAGCACAGGCGATAAAGCAAAGGCGTTTAATAATCCTGTTTCAGATTAAGGGTCACATTAACATCAGTTGAACAATTTGCAGCTATTTTAAGTAGAAGTCTAAAAGGAATGACAACAAAACCAAAAACATACTTACGCTACTTCAGCGTACGCTGCTTACCAGTCTAGTCACGTCATGCTTTGTAACTTAAGTAGTCAATGAATACAGCTGACATGAACACCAAAAAAGTAGTTGTGCATATACTGAACTTTCAGCTCGGTGATAAATTGTGTCAGTCTTCTTCTCTTGATAAATCTAATAGAGAGAGCAAAAAAAGCCCCTCCTTAGTTTAAGATAATTTTATTTTCCTCTTATCAGCTATAGCAGTCAGACTTCAAGTTTCCGCTTTCCAGTTTTCCTAACAGTAGGAGGGAATTTCCTCTAAGGTCTTATCAGCTTGAACCACAACCCTCTCACTGATTTCTAGTTCACTGATAAATGATGCTCTCTTAATCCCCATTTGGGGAAGTTTTAATGAAGGCACAGTTAGAAATTATACCACACACGACAGATTCTACATGCACCCAAAGGTTGAGTTCTCGACCTTATTGCTAAGTGGACTAGACCTCCCACTGGAAATAAAGAGATACCTCCTCTTCCCACATCTGAACTACCTTTCCTTTTATTCGGGCTAGTGTGGCTTTCTTATCCTGATCACCATGGTTTATTTTCTTTGACAAGAAAATAAAAAGCTCACTTGTTCTGAATTTAAGGAAAGAGCTGTAAAATTGCAATATGAAGATCAGAGTTTGGGGCAGCAAATGAAAGCACTACAAATGAGGTAGAACACCTCCTGTACGAGGGAAGGCTGAGGGAGCTGGGTCTCTTGAGCTTGGAGAAGAGGAGGCTGAGGGGAGACCTCATTCACGTCTATATAAATGTGAGGGGTGGGTGTCAGGAGGATGGAGCCAGACTCTTCTCAAGGTCATCTGGTGATAGGACAAGGGGCAATGGGTGCAAGCTGGGACAGAGGAGGTTCCATATCAATATCAGCAGGAACTTCTTCTCAGGGAGGGTACCGGAGCACTGGAACAGGCTGCCCAGGGGGGTTGTGGAGCCTCCTTCTTTGGAGATGTTCCAGACCCACCTGGATGTATTCCTGTGTGATTTGGTCTAGGTGATCCTGCTGTGGCAGGGGGATTGGACTGGATGATCTTCTGAGGTCCCTTCCGATTGCTAATGATTCTATAATTCTGTGATCTATTTCACACTCACAGTCTTCTACATCCTCAAATTCTTCTGAGTTGATGCTGCATTTTCAGGAATGTTGTAGTTTGGATTTGCAGAGAAAATTCTTTATAAAATCAATGGTCTGTTGGGTAGGAATACTGTACTCGCTTGTGGTTAGGCTGTTATTAAGTGATGTATTTACAGGATGTCTCCCTGAGAAACAAATATTGCTGTGTCTACCTCAGGAACAAGGAAGCTACCTACTGTGCAAGGGCCCAACAAACCAAAACAGGACATTTCACCATGAGGTAAAGTGACCATTACTGAATCAAGAAAAAATTCTGCTGTTACTTCAGGCCAGCCAAGATATTACTTCAGGCCTTGGCATCCACAGACTTACTTTCCAGACACTGAAACGTGCTGCCTTTTACCAACAGCTGTTCAACTGTATTGTCTACGCCCCGATTATTTATGTTGTAAAGTATAACCAGAATTTAATTTTAAAAATACCTTTAGGGATTTTTAATTTCTAATATTGTTGTTAATGTTTAAAAGCAACAAAAAACAAAGCTATGTCATTGCTAAGAAAATATTTAAATTATTTTTATTTATTAATTTAAGTAATTGTATTTATTAAACTATTGTCTCTGACAATGCTTGGTCTCACCATGAGTTAGGTCCAGCAAGTTAATGGTGTGTGTAGTCTCAGATAACTATTATCAGATTTATTTGTTTGTTAATCTCAAGCAACTTCTGAAGATGGATTAGCCATGCTGAAGTTTGAAATGTTAATAGCTAGTTGCTTTTGATACATAGCAGGTAGAATTTTCATCAAAGCTAAACAGACATTTTCAGATCTGTAATAAAAACCTCTGAACTATCTCAATACATTTTTTTTCATAGAATCATAGAATCATTAAGGATCGGAAGGGACCTCGAAAGATCCTCTAGTCTGATTCCCTCTGCCACAGCAGGATCTTAGGTGTATTTAATTCACAAATTAATCAGATATAAACACAGGATAGAGTAGGCTCCAGCATCTCTTCTTTATATAAAGTAGGAGTAAATATGTACTCAACTTTGTAAATGCTTAGTAAATAGCTTAGTATTTCTTTATTATAGAGGATGCTGAAAGCTTTCCAAAGTTACTTTTGCTTTTGGAAGCATGAGACAAAGGAGGATTTTGGTCAGTTGCTGAGAATACCATGACAACTAAGCCCAACGCCTGCATAACTGGATTCAGAATGTCTTTATCCCTGAAATACTGAGCCTATGCACATGCACTTCTACACAGTGCTCAAAGGCCAGGGATAGATGTTGGACTCTCACTTTTCTGCTTCCTGGACACACTCAGAACAGCTCTGTGAGTGTTATGGAAATATTGCTGAGATGTTCTTGCTGGCTTGCTCACTGCACAATATTTGTATAGCTGGAGGAAGAGTGATTATTTCTTCTGGCAAACCAGGCAGTCTATATTTATTTGGTTTCCTCATTCTTCAGAAAGAACTGTAATGGTTGTTGGCTGTAAAATTAATGATCTCTCTCTATTTCTTCTTCCTTCACTGTCACTCTTGTGCATTTTCTGACTGGGTTAAGAACAATAACTAATGTAGTCTTCTCACAACTTTGTGAGTTTGTGTAAAATCTAATGCTGAAAAATCTACCTTCTTATCCTCTGTGCTTCAGCCACAGTATGTTCTGATTGTGCCTTCCACAAAGCAGCTGCTGAAACATACAGCACATGCATTACCTTACTAGTAATCAATCATATTGTCCCTATTAGATAGCTGCACACATTCCTGTGCAGTAATCCCTTTGTACCTATTGCAAGAGCAGATATAATGTGATTTACCAGTTCTGAATGATAGTTGGAATAAAACAACTACAATAGTACTGTTTGAGAAGCACTTGACTTGGTATTGCTTCACAACTTACTTGTGAGTCAGTTGTCTCCTGTGGTAAGGGGGTCTGATAATCTGAGCTCAGTCTAAAGTCCTCTTCTAACTGAAAACTTCACCTCATACAGCAACAAACTAAAGGAAGAGGAACTCCAGCAGTATAGAAGGGACATTCCAACAGTCTTGCTGCCTACAAAACCCTTTCTCATGTGTACCTACCCTCAATGCTGTACTTAAATTTCTTACCCAGTGTCCACAGCTTGGCAGGCCAAACGGTAATGTGGTATTTCAGAAACAAATCATAGAATCATAGCATCATTAGGGATTGGAAATCATATCAGTGTCTTCTGTAGCTGCTCTCTGACACGCCTGCTGTCCCACTTTTAGTGTTTGAGGGTTTTTGATTATTTTTCCTAGATGGTTTTGACTATGTTCTGACTCTTTTAATGTCTCCTGTCTTCTGGAAGAAAGACTCATGTTCCTGGAAATGTTAGTATTGATTAAACAAATACCTGTGTTTTATCATCACATATAATGCTGCATAACAGTTACAGCTCAGGAAGTATAAACAAATGAAGTACTTTCTGCTTCCCTGTCTATTCTAGCTACAAAATCAATTCTCTATATCATAAATCCTTGTCCTGAACCCAGGAAAAAATATTTCAAATCATAATATTAAATACAAAAAAGGTTAATTGAAGAAATTGAGATTAATTATGTGTCTAATTATGTGATTAATTAATATGTGTTTAAAGTTATGTGCATACTTATGTAGCGTTCTGGTGGTCAAACCATTCTTAAAGGGCTGTTTCTGAAGCACTGCTATTTCTGAAGCCCAATCAGTATTATTTCTTAAGTAGTTTTGAATTGTCTTATTTTTACTGCTGGCATATAATGCCATTCGAAAGAAAAGCTAGTGTGTAGTAAGAAAGAAAGAAGCTGGTATCTGCTGTAACGCAGTGAGTTTAGTCTGAAAGCAATCCAGTGATTTCTTTATTTTACAAGGAATACAAATTGTTAATGTCATTCATAACTTCATGCTGGTAGCTTTGCAAAACAAAGAGGTTTAATACAAAAGACCCCTGAGGCTTTTCAGAATTTAAAATTATGGTAATCTTGTCTATATTTTGATATTGGTTCACTAGGAGAATTCCTTATGGATGATGGCTTTGGCAGAACAATGACACAGTAATTTGTAGCAAGCTACATATTTGGTATGAGACAAAATAACGTCTGCATAACAGGTGGGGATATTAAGCAGGAACAGAGAGACTGCCTTAAAGTAAAAAAAATCAAAATGTCACCCTGAAGTGTCAGTGGGAATTCAGGGAGTGCAGATTTACAGTGGATTCCATGTCAAAACCAGCTTTTAAATTCAAATAGCTTGAAGATTAATAAGGTCTGGGACAACAAGTTGTGACTATATCCATGTAGTTTATATACTGCCAGAGTTTTAAGCTGACAGTAATGTCTTTGGACTAGGGCGGGGATCTTTCAACAGATACAACTAAATCATACTTGCTAAATGAGTTTATAAATCACACAGCCAACACAACCGAGCTGAAGATTTCATTTATTCTTCAGCTGTTTTTTCTTTTTGACATTCTGAAGGTGGGGAGAAAGACAAACTGATTATCTAGCAGCGTGTGGTTCTGCTCCAGTATAACAAAAGCTCTGTCGTCTGCATCTTTTGACGCTGTAGCAGTGGAAATGTAAAGTGTACATAAACGATCAAGAAGCATACAGTGTGATTAAAACAGCTGTTCAGGTGACAGTCATATGTAGAACCAACTCCTATAGTTTCCACTTTTGTTCACTCCCTCACAAACGAATTCAAAGGAGACACAATATAATTCCGTGTGATGAAATAATGGCTTTGCTGTGACAGGACTTAAATCAATCAGCTGGGTTTTAAAGGAAACTAAATCAGATGTGCCTCTTCTTTTTCTTGTTGGGTAAATCTATTTCAGAACTTCATCGATAAAGACCAGTTGTAATAATCCACTTGCTTTCTCTCTTTTCCTTCTAAGAAAATTATTTTTAAGAAATCATTTCTAACCTTATGCAGGCAATGTGTGTCAGGCAATGTGTACACACAAAAATACACACCTAGTCTTATTCCTTTCTATAATACTGAGTCTTACCTAGCACAATTAGAGGGTAGGAAATTTGCCATACATTTTACATCTGAATGTGCTTGGTGAATCCATAACGTATAGATTTTTGACAGTAAAATTCGAGTCACAGTAGCCTTCTGAACAGTAACACATTTTAAGGCTTTATGAGTTCTATACAAAGAAATTAAAATTAAGTAAACTGTCATTTTATCATTGTTTAAAACCATTCCCAGTTCTTCAGCATTCCCTAAAGCGACATTCCCTAATTACTCACTATGCCAGTGCCAAGATTTCGAGCCATAAATACCTGAAAGTAAAACTCAAGGTCCAGATGCGTGGAAGTCAGTTGCTCTTCCCTTGTCAACTCGTGCTGTAAGGCATAATTATTTTTATATCTAAGGAACTGTTTCAGCTCAGACTGTACAATACCTCTATTAGAGGAAACCCCGTGCTGGTCTGCAATCTGCTTGTTCACAAGAGCATCTTTTTTTTTTGCATTTTTACTTTAAGAGGCTACATAACATCAGGGAGATTCCTTCACAGTAAATGTTGATACTTGGAACCCATCTGGACCTAGGATATCAAAACTTGACACCGTTTCAAGTCAAACCTGGATATCGTGCTGCTATTAGCTTTTCTGCCTGTATTTGGAAAAAAGGCAGACACCACTCAGTGATTTAATTTAAATAAAATCCTAACAATGTGTTTAAGTATTAAGCCAGGCAAATGCTACAACATTATGAATTATGTGCTGAGAAGTTTGTAGAGCTTTAACTCTTTTATCATCATTTTCCGCATAATTCTGCCAATCCAAACTTCAGACTGCATTCCTGTATTATTCTTTGCTTGCACCGTAACACAGTCTTTCCATGCATTTTTTAACACATTCAGCCAGAAGGCTTAGCCTAATTTGTATGCCGTAATCAGGGCTCATACTAACTGGTCAACTGTTTAATATTAAAGGGACTTGGGGGTCCTAGTGGCCAGCAGGATGACTCTGAGCCAGCAATGTGCTCTTGTGGCCAAGAGGGCCAATAGCATCCTGGGGGAGATCAGAAGGAGAGTGGTTAGCAGATCAAGAGGGGTTCTTCTCCCCCTCTACTCAGCACTGGTGAGACTGAATCTGGAGTATTGTGTCCAGTTCTGGGCCCTTCAGTTCCAGAAGGACACAGAGCTGCTGGAGTGTGTCCAGTGTAGAGCAACAAAGATGATGGAGGAAGTAGAACAGCTGCCTGATGAGGAAAGGTTGAGGCAGCTGGGTCTCTTGAGCTTAGAGAAGAGGAGGCTGAGGGGGAACCTCATGAATGTCTATAAAGATGTGAGGGGTGGGTGTCAGGAGGATGGAGCCAGGCTCTTCTCAAGGTCATCTGGAGATAGGACAAGGGGCACTGGGTGCAAGGTGGAACAGAGGAGGTTTGATATAAATATCAGCAGGAACTTCTTCCCAGTGAGGGTACCAGAGCACTGGAACAGGCTGCCCAGGGAGTTGTGGTGTCTCCATCTCTGGAGACGTTTCAGACCCGCCTGGATGTGTTCCTGTGCAGCTTGGTCTAGGTGATGCTGCTGTGGCATGGGGGGTTGGACTGGATGACCTATCAAGGTCCCTCCCCATCCCTAATGATTCTATTATTCTATGATTCCAGGTTGCTATCCCATGAATTTACTAATGGTCAGTATTTCCTCTAACATCAATCCTAAGTTCATGTTTAGCTCGTATTCCTTTGCTAAACTTTTTCTTCTTCATATTTCTGTCTGCACTTGTGCATGGTAATATAATTGTTTTCACGTTTATTGAAAACATTGCCTTCAACTAGTTGTTTTTTTGACTTCACCTTGTACTGTACAATGTTCCCTTAAACCTGTAGGATGTATTCTCTGCATTTGTTCCCTTCTGAATTCTCTTTTACAGAGCAATAGTGAAATGTCTGTATCAGTCATAAAAATATGCTTCTTAACACACTTCTCAATCTGCTTTTCACGGCGTCACAATGACGATGCACAAGGATCCTGTGATGAACTAATAAATGAAGGTCTTGCTCCTACAGTTTTTCAACTTAGCCTAATTTATACACAATACCCTCATAATTAATCTGAAAGTTCATGAACTGCTTTGTGTTATTACATTTCATTTCAATTCTAATCATCAAGTCTCCTAGCACCATCCCATGCATTACGTACATTGACATTCTGGCACACAGGCAGTACCTTAGTAACCATGTGTCTTCAGCACATTTTTATTACTTGTTCCAATGAAATGAAAATATTAAGTAAGATTAATCCCAAGAAAACCCCGTAGGTGATTTTCTCTAGCCTTTTTGTACCAATTATTATCTTCCCCATGCAGACAGTTTCTGAGATTGTTCTTTTGTTTTTACCTATCTCATTACGTAGCAACAACACACTTCCTCTGCAGAATTCCATGCATAGAATTTATTTTGCCTAGGAACTGATTATCAGAAAAAGCTGTATATAAAAATGTCACCTTCTAACACAGAAAATGTTATCTCATATTTAGTTCAGTTCTTCTCTTTATCTCTATTGAATAAAAAGTGCTCTTCAGTTCTTTCTCAAGTATCTGTTCTTAACATCTACCTTTCCCTCATAGTCAAATTGTTTGTCTGCACTCACCGAACTGCCCAATAATTCTGTAACCTTCCCAGTAAGTACTCTTGTTGAGAAAACATCCATTAAACCTCCCCCTCATCTCTTTTATGGCTTTAAATTACACTTGCACTTTAGAATTGTTACAACCATACCTTTAATCTAGATATCTGCCTGGTTTTTACGACCATGCATTTAAAAGTAATACTTCTCCCATTAATATCTTAACCTTAGTCAAAACACTAAGTTACAACTTAACTTTAATTAGGCTATTATGCCATTAGTCTCATTCTATTGTTTGGCCGATCATCACTGTTTCATTACTGCCCATGAAGTATTTTCTTCCCGGTCATTACTTTTGACGAAGCATACACAATATCCCCCTCCCTTCCCCAACTCTTGGACAAACCCTTCCTCATTCTGTTCTATGGTTGCTTGACTCCTCAAGTTTTCATGGTGTTTCTTTGTTGGGAGCAGATCGTTTATCAATGACCGTGTGCCTTTTTCCCGAGGGGTTCTGTGCTCTGACACAGAAAAATGTTTACCTCCCCACATAGCTTGTTAATACTAATTATTTCTTCTTACTTCCCTTAAGAAAATAAAAACTTACTGCCAGCTACAACTAAGTAAAATGTCCCTGTTTCTAGTCTGTCAGCTAGCTTATTTATCTCTGGGGTTTTTTTTGTTTGCTTATGACAGATAGGAATGCTCACGTAGCTAAATGATTAATGGGAAAAATGAGGGAGCCTTTTAATTGCCAAATTCATAGGACTCTATCCTTATTTTGTAGGTTCATAGCTGGCAACAGAGAAAACCTCTATTACACTGCCAGGAATCACAAGCTTTCCCATCTTGGGAGTCCATTCAAAAGTGCTTTCTGTCCATACCTACTTCTATGTAATAGCAGCTCTGTGGCAATCCCTCTGCCACAGTGGGATCACCTAGACCAAGTCACACAGGAACACATCCAGGCAGGTCTTGAATGTCTCCAGAGAAGGAGACTCCACATCTGCCTGTGGGCAGCCTGTTCCAGTGCTCCGGTACCCTCACTGGGAAGAAATTCCTTCTGATATTCCTATGGAAGCTCCTCTGTTCCAGCTGGCACCCAGTACCCCTTGTCCTATCACCAGATGACCTTGAGAAGAGCCTGGCTCCACCCTTCTGACACCCACCCCTCACATATTTATAGACATGAATGAGGTCACCTCTCAGCCTCCTCTTCTCCAAGCTCAAGAGACCCAGCTCCCTCAGCCTTTCCTCATAACAGAGGTGTTCTAAATTCTCATAAGATGCCTAAGCAGAGAAAGATGCTGATACTCAAGCGAGCTGAATTAAGAAGAGCTTTCTCTTAATGTATTAGCATCTTCCCTCCTCCCTGTATTTTTGCTACCTAGCAAATTTTTAAGTGAAACAGGAACAATCTGAATAATTTGTGTGAGCAAGCAGCATAATAACATTTTTATGAGAATTCAAGAAGCAGAGGGAAAAATAGGAGTATAAACTACCTGCAAAATATAGAATATAAATCTCATTTCCTCACTTAATATTTCAAGATTTCACTATGACTTGTTATATGACTATGACTTGGGTTTGGCAGAAGCATTTATCCCAGTCTGAATCATTATGAAACTGCACTGAACATTGCACTTCAGTTCTTACGAGTTTATAGTGAGGGAGTAATAACTGACCTGTTACTTCCCCAATGATCCACGTTAGATACTGTGTGTTAGACTTTGTACCCAATAATATGCCACCATCATGGGTTGACCTATGATATCATATGACTCAACATTTGACAGCTGGATATCCCTTTCTATAACCTTATAAGACCCATGAGATGTAGATGGTCTCTGTCTCTGGCTTCAAGCTCAGTGCTAAGTGGCAGTCTCTGCTCTTCTGCTACATGGGCTTGATGAAAGATAATTTGTCTTCCATCTCTGTTTTCTTCTCTCTCTCGCACTCTGTCTCTCTCTGCAGCAGCAGTGGCAACAGTGCCAGCTGTTTACTGTTGAGATGGGGAAATGGGAGGAGAGAGAGGCCTGAGGCCGCTTGGGCAGTGTTTTTTCTGGACAGTGTACAGGTGTTTTTTCTATTCCATCTTCATTTGCCTTTTAACCATTTGTTGTCCGTGATAACTAAAACAAGGTTTTCTTTGCTACAGTCTTGCCCTGGTTTTCTGTTGTGTTTTAGCCACCAAGAAATCCAAACCAGCACAAAATAATCCAACCAGGGGCTGCTACTTGGAAGTTACAAATGAGACAACGTCACTTAACAACAGATCAGCTCAAAGACCATGAAGTGAGTGAGTGAGCAGCCATGGAAAAATTTGAAAGTGATAAAATTATCCGGTTTATTTACATCCACAGAATTTAATGTATTTAATTATTTAATCGTGTTAACATACAGAGTCTACGCATCAGTGTGTGTACACAGTTGCTCATTAGAAGGCTTTGGTAGGAACAAAGAAGGAATAGTATGCATAAAAAGCTGTCATATTCTGTCAAAACTCCCGTTAAGATGCTTCATTTTTATTACTCACAGCATTCACAACTGGAACCGTTGTTGAAGTTAACAACTAACAAAGCATTGCTAATTCCCAACAATTTTACATTCCTGTTTTATGAAGAGCATCTTTAGAATCAAAAATGATGAGTCACAATTCCTTTGTGACTGAAGTTTTGTACGTGACAATACAGATTTAAGGTGTTCTCTGTATTAAAGAACATCAATCGTAAATCGAAAGCCACGTGTTCTTAGTTCTCCAGAAGAGAGAATCTATATGCATCAACAGGTTTAGCTTTAAATTAAGTCTAAATGAAGCAGAGAAAGACAGAAAACCCTGAAAATAATAAACATTTTAAGAATAGAAATCACTACTAACATACACAACTTCAGCATCCTGAGAACAGGGACAGAATATATTTCCTCTCTATCATTCTACTGAGTTTATTGAATTTACTGCTCTATTTGCTGAGCAGTAAAAGCATTCACATACTGCCCAAAGAATAGATGGAGATGTTAATGCCTCTCATTCCAGAGTCCAGAATCACCATGTTTGAAATTTGCTGTCAAAACCTAAATATAGTTCTCCATCGTATTTGCCAATATGTTCATGTGTTTCTATTAACTATCAGAATCACAGAATAAACACGGTTGGAAAGGATCTACTAGATCACTGAGTCCAATCATAGAATCATAGAATCATCAGGGATCAGAAGGGACCTCGAAAGATCATCCAGTCCAATCCCCCTACCACAGCCGGACACCCAGACCAAGTCACAGAACAGAACATTACAGATTGGAAGGGGCCTGGAAGGATCATCCAGTCCAATCCCCCTGCCACAGCAGGATGACATATACATTATTTGCATTAGACATGCAAAGGCAATGAAAAAATTGTATGGACACTGAAGTCCAAGCTCTATGACTGAAGAAGCTGTTAAATAGATGAAACTTTGCTTTCAACAATTTCAGAGAGCGAAATATACCTCCACCGCAGCACTGGTATATCACATTGATTTCATAATGTGCAATGAATTCTCTGTGTCCAGAATTATTACATAAATAAACAAAGCTGAGAAAAAGCTGCCAGGTCTTTTTGTCACCAAGAGGCCTGCACAGATCACAAATGGAAGCTACTCCAGTTTTGCCCCATTTGCACATAAAATTTTTCAATCATTTTTAAATAGTTGTTTATTTTAATTTAGTGAGACTGTGGACAAAAACTGCTTTTGAGAAGAAATTCCTTTGGCAGCTAATTCATAGTGTAGGGAGGAGTTTGGTTTCTTTGTGGGGGAAAGATTTTAGAAGGTGTGATAGGATCTCTTAGAGAAAATGTGGCTTTCTAAAAATTTCTATAGACAGAAGAGGTCTGTAAACCTAGAGATTATAAATGAATTGCAGTTCATTGGTGATCCGGGAAAGCCAGTGACTAGTGCAGTTCATCATGTGTATGAGTGGAGAGATCCTGGAATGGGTTGCCCAGGGAGGTGGTTGGGGCTCCGTCCCTGGAGGTGTTTAAGGCTGGACTGGATGAGGCTCTGGCCAGCCTGCTCTAGGGTGGGGTGTCCCTGCCCACGGCAGGGGGGTTGGAACTGGATGATCCTGGGGTCCCTTCCAACCCTGACCAATTCTATAACTTCATCCCAGGGAGGGAGATGGGGTGCTGCAGGGGGCTGCTGGGGTGTTTTGTGGGGTCTTCTTCTCCAGAGACATTTGAAACCCATCTGGACTTGGTCTAGGTGATCCTGCTGTGGCAGGGGGGATTGGACTGGATGATCTTTCAAGGTCCCTTCCGATCTCTGATGATATATTTCAGGTTTATATGGAATACTATCCAAGTAAGTGGGAGGAATATGTAAAGAACATGCAAAACTAGTATTTATCTACACGAAGACTAACTTCGTGTCATGTCCCAAGAAACCATTTATGTGCAATTTAGTAGCCCCATGAGCTGATGTTGTAACCTTATACGTGCTTACAATATTCCTTTATCAACTCATATGCTGTTGGAAAAGTTGTGCTCTGTGCTTAAACATCTTGGAAGCAGCATGAGATAATTTCCTCAACCTTTCACAATTACATTATTTACCTAAACAAAGCTAAATCCCACAACATAGAGTTGAGATACCTACTAGTACTAATTCCAATACTTGTTGTCATCGAAAAGGTAAATCTGTGATAAGTGCATAAGTGGTGGGGTAGCTAGGCAGGAAGAAGCATAGTTTTTCACATTCTACATAGGTAGTTGCACTGGTTTTAATAATCAAGTCTTCTCATAAAACAAGTTTTATTTGCATTCTCTTCATGGGATCCTGAAATCCTAGCAATTTTATCTATCCAACCAAAATCTGATTCAAGAAACCTACTGAAATTTAGCCTGTTTGATTACAGATGGCATCATCGACCAAGTCACTTTTTCTTCCTTCTACTCTTCCTTTCTGAGAGTATTTTTCAAAACCATTTAGTTACTACATAAACTAAGGAAAAAGAGTGAAATCTTTGACTGGAAGATTCAATTCTGTGTTTCAACCTGTGTGTAGTTTACAGCTAAAAGAGTACTGAGGAGACTTAAGTAGCGTTTTCTCATGAATCATGGAATTACTAGGGGTAGGAAGGAACTTTGAAAGGTCATCCAGTCCCATCCCCCTGCCACAGCAGGATCACCTAGACCAAGTCGCACAGGAACACATCCAGGCAGGTCTGGGACATCTCCAGAGAAGGAGACTCCACACCCACCCTGGGCAGCCTGTTCCAATGCTCCGGTACCCTCCCTGGGAGGAAGTTCCTTCTGATATTCATATGGAACCTCCTCTGTTCCAGCTGGCATCCATTGTCCCT
>VZRI01003604.1:195546-214416 GCA_013397515.1 Upupa epops | reverse complement strand
TACCTGTGTGACTTGGTCTAGGTGATCCTGCAGTGGCAGGGGGATTGGACTGGATGATCTTTTGAAATTCCTACCTATCCCTGGTGATTCTGTGATTCCCTTGATTTGACTGCAAAAGTCAGCTTAGATAAGAAGAACATACAAGGTTTTTTACAATTTCATTTAGAAAGTGCTGATAGGAAATGTAAAAAATTGTAGTGGGTTTTTTTTTTTTTCAAAATACAGTGAAAACTGATCAATCAAACCAAGCTTTTTCTAAGGAATGTTTTAATTTTTCAAACTCATAATTTGCAAATAGATTATTGGTTTCTTAAAGTGTAAGAAGTTTTTTGCTGTCGAATTGTTTAAGCACATGTACTCAAGATGCATATAGAGGTATAGACACGTAAGTATACAAAGAATCATAGAATCATTAGGGATCTGAAGGGACCTTGAAAGATCATCCAGTCCAAGCCCCCTGCCACAGCAGAATCACTTAGACCAAGTCACACATAATCCATTTCTGCTAAATGTTTTGCTAAGAGTATAATCTGGCATATGAGTAATGTTCAGAGTCCAGTACCAACTGGATTCCAAGCAGCCTCTTCTATCTCCTTATGAAAGGATGATTTCCTGTAGAACTATGACCACTTTTGCCCCTGTGTAAAGCCTAACCCAGATAGGTGAGGATCCCTAGGAATCAAATTCACACAAGTACTGAAAAGATATCCAAATTGTTTGCAATTTTAGTGAAAAATCTCCTTTACCCAGCATTATTTTAACTAAAGTAAATCTGGCTGAATGTCGCACTCATTGGCCATTAGAATACAAAGAATTTCCGTGCTCTGGGATTTAGAGGAATCATGAAGGTTTCGCGTGACTCTGTGTATTTACTCAAATGTGTTTGAATTTCTGAACCAGTAAAGCACAGTTTTCAGCATTTTCCATTTTCCAGTAGTAGATACCTTTTGCTTTGTGTTTGCTTTAGCTCACACTGAAGCAAAAACAGCTCCATAACCACTTTTCTGTTATCTCATCGATAAAAAGGGGGATTTTTTTTTAATTCAGTGGGTACCTTTTCAATATTGACGTTCGTTATCATTTTAAACAAAGATGTATTTCATATCCTTTCAGGAGTAGATTACCGAACAAATACTTGGCTCAGTTTTGCCTGTACAATCGCAGTTGAGGTTGGTAAGAAAATGAATGTTTACTGCAAAGAAGGTTACTCCGCTGACTTGAACTCTAGAATCGTTAAGTTAATAAATATTTAATCCATGGAGTAATTAGTGGTTTCAGGATAAATCATTCTCTAACATGAGCACATCGACTTAAAATACAGCAGAAGAAACGCTGTGCTGCACGCTGTTGGCACACTGCAAATAACTTTCAACGTTTCTCATTATATCTCCTATTTCCAGACCTTTTCTGGATTGCATCTTTAGTTAGACTGAACATTAATTACTAGAGTCACAATTTCAGACAGTCACTTTGTTTGTTTACATCTCAGAACATCATTATTGTTTGAATTGTTCAAATTGAACTTTCTGAAAGAGGTGTTTGACCAGCTGCCTGTTCTATTCATAAGTAAAAACAGAGCTGTTACTGAGAGGTACCTTTTCTTATGCTTTGTGTTCTTCAGAACAAAATCCAGTGGCTCTTACATCAATAAACCCATGACTCTACATTGTTGCATGACACTGTTGATTAGAGGAGCCAGGATAAATTTACAGTGGAGGAAGCAGCAACAAAAAGTAAAGTTGATTAATTGCAGTTAAGCGATCTACACATGGTAACTGAGAGTATTTGAAGATGGTTAAAACATCAAAAGAAGCTGCTATAATGATGTTCTGCCTGGTAGCCAAAAGCTGGTTATTCTGAGGTTTTACAGCAAGTTGCCTAAATAAGTATCAGGCTGGGAAATTTGTTTGCTTTGGTAGCTGTAGAATGAAGAAATCCCAAATTTTATGGATAGGTTATTTTACGAGGGGTACAGACAGATGGTTGTTTAGATGACTAACTTTCTAATGTGGTTTGGAGATTGTGACTTTACGTTTTTCAAATGAAAATACATAGAATCATAGAATCATTAGGGAAGAAATTCCTTCTGATACTGATATGGAACCTCCTCTGTTCCAGCTTGCATCCATTGCCCTTTGTCCTATCACCAGATGACCCTAAGAAGAGCCTGGCTCCATCCTCCTGACACCCACCCTCACATATCTATAGACATGAATGAGGTTACCCCTCAGCCTCCCCTTCTCCAAGCTCAAGAGATGCAGCTCCCTCAGCCTTTTGTCAAAAGAGAGGTGCTCTACTCCCTTCATCATCTTCGTTGCTCTACACTGGACACCCTCCAGCAGCTCTGTGACCTTCTTGAACAGAGGGGCCCACATCTGGACCCAACACTCCAGATGCGATCTCACTAGTGCAGAGTAGATGGGGAGAAGAACCTCTTGTTGTGGCAGATCCCTATTCCCTATCATCATTAGCAATCCCACTATCAAGATATTTTATATTTTTCAGTACTTGCAGCTTTTTTCCATACTGAATTAACTGCAAAATTAAAAGGGTGTCTTGACCTGTGATGTTTCTAATGTCATTACTTGCATCCTCTTAGTGAGACTAAATCATCTACATTGGTGATTCCTTCAACATTTTTTCACTCTCTGTGATAACTGATATAGCTAGCCTTTACCACTGAATCAGAGTGCTAATTACAAGAGTAGACTGAGCTTACCAAGGCAGCAAACGCACTCAGGTCTCATTAACTTTGCTAAGGACACTGGAAACTTAGACTTCTTTTTATGCAGGCCTATTTATAGACAGGTCACTGACTCACACTAAGCATGAAGATGTAGGAATTATGCACAAATGTTTATTTACAGAACCAGCAGCAGCAGATGTGGTGTTCACAGCTGCAGGCCTTGAGAGGGACTAAAGACACAACAGAAGCAGAATGGAAGGAAATAATAAAAAAGGAACAGATCTCTCCTACTCCAATAAATAAAGCCCTCTCCTGGCTTCCAGCTTGAGAGTGGAATTTCATCGTCAAGACCTGAAGTGGTGACAAGTCAGTTAAGTGAGCTCATTGCATGGTTAATAGACTGACACAGTTTTCCTTCACATTGCATTTACTGAGCAGCTCTGGCAGCAGATCTAGAGGGAGATACTTACATTGCCCTCCCAGCTGGTGGCCATCTGCCTTAGTGACAACTGCCAGATGGAGGAAAAGCGCATGAAATCAGGGATCAAACACTAAATAAAAGAAAATTACTTTGATAGCAACTCTGTCATATTATAAATAGACTGCTTTAAAATGTCTCACGTGTTCTAATTAGAAGGGGAACAGGCAGGTAATGAGGTAGATGTAAACCTATGAGAGAGAGATATAACAGCAACTTGCAGACTGCCTCACCCTCCTCTGAACAGGACTGACACTAATTTAAAGATACATTTTTATATGCTCACATCAGAAAGTACCTGTTAGATGAATACAGGAATTATCAGAGTTTCTTTCCCCATGTGGTTCCTGTGGCAGGAGCCTCCCACAACTGCATTTGCAGCTGTTGACAGTGCATTTCTTGAGTAACTTGCTCTGACCCTCTGCACTGTGTAACCCTCTTCTGAAACAAATCTCAGAGCAGGGCTGGTGATGACAAGTATCACCAGGCTGAAGCTTCAGCAGTCCCCTGAAAAGATGAATCAGCAGTGAAAGCCCGAAGAAGGAGGAACAAGGAAACTGATGGTTCTCTTTGCTCAACGCACATGAGTTCATTTACGTAATGGTGGTGTAGCTTGAGATTTTCTATTTCTTGCCTAAGGCATTTGGAGACTGCCGTGGCAGACTGTAGTGTCTGACTTGCAATTCCAAGCTGAGTCTTTGCAGCTCTGCAAACAGAAGCAAGGAGTCTGGAGCTCCCGGATTTGAGTTGCTGGATCCTCTTTATACTTCACTGCACTTTTCAGTCTGTGCTGAATTCAGCAGTCATCTTGCCCTGGGAATGTGATGAATGGAGACAGTTGTACTTCAAGGATCAGCAGAAGGAAGGTTTCATCTGAAATTCATGGTTTAAGGAAATGGAGCNCAAGGATCAGCAGAAGGAAGGTTCCATCTGAATTTCCCTTGTTTGTGGCCATAGGAGTCAGCACACTGGAACGGAGTGCTGGTATGGAAGCACATGTAACAGAACTGGACTTCAAATTGCCTGCTGATGCTGAGGGACTTGTGTGTGGACTGAATGAACTCCACGTTTCCACAAGCAGCAAGAACAGCTGTAAATCTCTTCCCTTTGAGTGGTTGGAGGTTGCAGTTTGGCCCAGTTATATATGTGATTCATCTTTTTATATTAAGTTTTGTGTTAGGATTTTATGTGGGGCAAATTCTTTCTGTGGGTTTTTTTATGTGGAGTGAATTAACAGCATCTTGTTGGTTTTTTCACCAAAGCAAGTTAGGTGTAATTTTGCCTGCAATTTATAACTGGTTTTCCAAACTCTACTTGTCTTGCTCTTGTTTCAGCCCATTAGCACACTAACTAAATTAACTGGGATTTAAATACACACCAACAAAAAAACCCCAAAATAAATCAAAAACCCAAAACCAAAACAAACCCCCCAAAGCAACAACCTAAAAACAAGCACTGAAGACCTCAAAGACCTCACTTGTTTGTTTATCATTCACAGATTCCTGGGAAACTAGGTTGAAAGGATTTCTCCCTCGCACTCTTAAACAGACTAGGAAAAGTGCATGGTTAGAAATGTAATGCCATGTAGAGAGGCAGAGAGATTTACTGGGGGCAGAAGATTATTGGTATTACAGTACCACAGCAAAGGTTACACTAGTGAGCACTGAAAAACTCAATGTCTCAGTTCCTAAATCTCCCATGCTGCTTCTGCTTTTAAAAAATCTGAATGAAAATAATTCTGACATTACTTGTACATAAAGGGATTTGACCAAAAAAAAGCAAGTACATTTTTTCTTATTAATAAAATATGGGGACTAGCTCCTGGACAATTTAGCTACAAAAATGCTTGAGGAAAGAACTTTGATTTGACAAAATAATAGCTATTTTCAGAGGGTAAAGTGCTGGGGTTTTTTCCTTCTCCAGACATTGCTTTTGATGTCACATTTGGAAGACTCAATTTTTCAGGTTTTCAGCGAACTTCTAGATGTATGTGTGTGCATGATGGCCACCACTTGACTCAGACCAGGACCACTAGCTGTCAGCTGTAACCATTTCATGTCAACCTTAGAGAACAGCAAATGCCTGCGTTGTTGACTGTTGCAGAATACAGGCACAATGTCAGCTCACGGAGCTGGGAACATATCCTCTACATCACCAACATTTTGCAAATCATGAAGAGTATCAAGAAGCTTTGGCTCAACCTCTCCTTATAGGCATTTTTCCTATAGGCATTTTTATCTAGTCTGCACAACAGCAGCAATGCTATGAAGCTCATTATAGATTTCCTTGATGGAATAGGGTCATTTCTGGAGAAAAGAATGGGAAAGAAAGTGTTTGGAATTTACTTTTTGGCCACAAATGCAAGAATTTCATAATGCATAGATTTGGGGAAATACAGTTAAGCTGTGGCATGAATGCTACATTGTCCTGGAAACAAAGAGTTGTCTCTGTAGAAAGCAGAGATAAAAACATGGAAACCCCTGCCAGGTCACACAGCTGCTACAAATTACACTGAAGCTCTTCAAAGGTGATATGTTCAAGGGTGTATATTCATCACATATTTGAGTCAATCTCAAAGTTACTCTGCAGAGCAAAAAGTGGTGATCATTTCTCCATGGTAGTTGCATCAGGATTCATGAGAAATTTCAAATATACTGGAAATAAGATTGATCTTATGCAGTTCTCACTACCATATTGTTTAAGGACACAGAGCTCCTGGAGGGTGTCCAGCATAAAGCAACGAAGATGATGAAGGAAGTAAAGCACCTCCCTTATGAGGAAAGGCTGGGGGAGCTGGGTCTCTTGAGTTTGGACAAGAGGAGGCTGAGGGGTGACCTCTTTCATGTCTACAAATATGTGAGGAGTGGGTGTCAGGAGGATGGAGTCAGGCTCTTCTCAGGGTCATCTGGGGATAGGACAAGGGACAGTGGGTACAAGCTGGAACAGAGGAGGTTCTACAGAAACATAAGAAGGAACTTCATCCCATGGAGGGTACCGGAGCATTGAACAGGCTGCCCAGGGGGCTTGTCTCCTTCTCTGGAGACGTTCAAGCCCTGCCTGGATCTGTTCCTGTGTGACTTGGTCTAGGTGATCCTGCTGTGACAGGGGGATTGGACTAGATGATCTTTTGAGGTCCCTTCCAATCCCTAATGATTCTATGATTCTATGATTCTATGAAAGGCTACTACTACAATTGTAGCCTTGTACCTTTCCCTTGTTCTGCCTCCCTTTTGTACTGTGTCCATACCGTGCAGTTAAGGAAAAAGGGTGAAAGAATGTAATGCAGAAACATGATGATCCCATACTGACACCATCAGATTCCTAGTTTGTCCTCTGTAACATGGGTCCCGGTAGCACAGCAATGTAAACTTTGTACACCACATCTTAGGACACCCTTTACTGTGAAATCTCAGCCCTACCTAAGCATACACAAAGATTACCAATAGTACTGATAGGAAAGAGGTACAGAGCTTCACAGCAGCCATTATGCTGCTCCGAGTTTAAAGAACATCCTGAAGTGGGCAATACCTGGAAGCAATTAGAGGTACAAGGCAACTGAAATGAAGTTCCAACGTTTTGCATCTGAACATGCAATTTGAAATCACCCTTTGTTTCCACAACCTTTTCTCTTGGACATCTCACATTTTCAGAAAGTGCAAAATGCTCCTAGTCACCCTTAGAAAGAACAAGTACACAGACCCTTGGGTAGCTTGCAATTACAAGGATGTCCTCTGCACACTAATTCTGCACAAGGAAATAAAGGGCAGCCTGGGTATTTCAAGATAAAGAGGAAAATGTCTTAATTCATTCTTTGGTTGCTGTGAAAATCCAGTTTGGACAAACACTATAAACCAGACATTTTTAAACTTTATCTTCAAATACTTGGAGACAAATGTTTCAAGATTTTTTGTTGTGGTTTGGCTCTGAGGTGCCCACTGAGGCCTCTTCTTTGGATGGACAGGGAGAGAGGAAAATATAGCAAAAGGCTAGTAGGCAAATACAACAACCGCTTAATAAAGCTATGGAGCAAATGCAAATGCAAATGCAATGTGGAAGCAAAGGTAAATAATAAAGGTCATTCTCTGCTTCCCATCAGCAGATGATGTTAGCTGCAGTACTAGGAAACAGGGCCCAAAACAAGTAGTGGCTGCTCTGGAGGGCAAAAGGCCATGATGAGTGCTCTCCAACTTCCTTCTTCTGTCTTTCTTTCATTGCTGAGCTGATACCATACAGTATGGAATATCCCTGTCATGTTTACATGTCAGTTTACTTGATGGCTAGGCCCATCATAGAATCACCAGGGATCAGAAGGGACCTTGAAAGATCATCCAGTCCAATCCCCCTGCAACAGCAGGATCACCCAGACCAAGTCCAGGCGGGTTTCAAACATCTCCAGAGAAGAAGACCCAACAAACCCCCTAGGCAGCCCCATCACCCTCACTGGGAAGAAGTTACAGAATCACAGAATTAGTCAGGGTTGGAAGGGACCACAGGATCATCCAGTTCCAGCCCCCTGCCATGGGCAGGGACACCCCATCCTAGAACAGGCTGGCCAGAGCCTCATCCAGTCCGACCTTAAACACCTCCAGGGACGGAGCCCCAACCACCTCCCTGGGCAACCCAGTCCAGGCAACTTCACTCTCCCGGTGAAGAACTTCCTCCTCACATCAAGTCTAAATCTCCCTGTCTCCAGCTTTGCTCCATTTGCCCTCGTCCTGTCACTACCTGAGATCCTAAAAAGCCCTTCCTCAGCTTTTTTGTAGCCCCCTTCAGATACTGGAGGCCACAATAAGGTCACCTTGAAGCCTCCTCTTCTCCAGACTGAACAGCCCCAACTCTCTCAGTCTGGCCTCATAGGAGAGGTGCTCCAGCCCTCTGATCACTCAGCCCTTCTCAGCTGGACAAAAAATCCCCACAGCCCTGGTGCTGTGTGAGCACTGCTCAGCAGGAGCCAAAACACTGGTGTGTTATCAATAACCCCTCCAGCTACCACCAGCACCTTCCATAGGGAGGATCAACTCCATCCCAGCTAAACCAAATACAACAGATGAATTAAGTTGATACGCCTTTCCTTCAATAAAACCTTACTTGAACTGCCCAGTACTGCACAAATATCACACACGGCTAAACTGAGCAGTCTCTCCTAAATTTCCAAGAATGCCTCAGCATTCCTGCTGGTGTCCTACAACTTCATTGCCCAGAATCTGATTGCTGTCTAAGACAGAGAAGCAGAGCTGATGACTAAATGCTACAAGAGGATGGCTTTGAATACCTTATTAGGCATTCTGCAGACTGCTCAAAACGAGTTTATTTTCTCTAAGAATTCCAGTTAGCTGCTAAAGAACAGGAAGCTGCTGAAGCTTCCACGAGAAAACAGCTACAGCTGTAATTTTCAGCTGGTCAACAGGTAAGAGGCAATTTTCATTCTATTATGCTGTGTTCTGCAGGAGACAGACCAGGCTAGTGTGCAAGAAAATGCTTTAGCAACACTTTTGTGAAGACCCATCAGTCTCTAGAATTCAGGATTTTGTCTCAAAAGCTACAAGGGAGCTGTGCAGTCCAGATAACAGCTGTAAAAGGGAACTTAAGCAGTGTTGAATTGCCTGTCCAGGCCAGCAATTTAACAAAGATTCTGTATATAACAATAAATCATGCACATTCCTTGTGTTATCTTGTCGTTCCAAAACACTGGTACGTTATTGATGATCAAGCCTAGAAGATACCTACAGATATTTTGTATAAATAGCCACGCCAGTTGAGTGTTACAGATAATATTCTGATCTATTCTAAATCAGTGATATCTTGCAAACATTGCATCCTTCATCCCATGAAATGAAACAGCTTTTGTCAACAATCTCTCGCTATTTATATATGCAGTTCATCACAGCTTTCATCTTCCTGTGTTCAGGAGTTCACTGAAGAGAGTAAACTGCCCCTTCCTTTCAAAGTGAGAAAAAAATATGTTCCAGAAAGCTGTATCTGTTACTAGATACCCATATTGATTGAAAGATGATAGCTCTGATTAACAGCAGTGAGGGGCTGCTGGCTCTAACAGCGATGAAGAGTTCTGACTTGAGATCGCCCATACAGCATGTGGATAACTCTTGGCATTTTATCTACTGATTTCCAAAGTGTTTTTATTGGAGAGCACTCTGCAGAGAGCTCTTGCCAATTTACTTCATGGCAATTTGTTTCTCCTTTTCCTTATTACTTTGTTTTTCACGTCTAGAAACTGTTTATATTGTTTTATTCTGCCCTCCCCTGTTCTAACCTACAATTGCTTTTCTCGGAGTCAGTCTGCGTCCTGACGCTGCATCACTTCTCGTCTCCTGAGGCAAAGCTCTCGTATGTCACTGTTTTTCTTGCTGTTTTACCACTTAGGAAAGGTTCAGCATAGCTTGTAGTGATACCTTAGGGTGTGTTACTTCATAGCAGGGCCGGCCATCTATTTTTGCAACGCTACACCAAGAACAATGGAATTAGGGAGAAAATCAGGAACTAACAGCCTGCTACTCCGTCTTGCAACCACTAAACAGTGAATGCAAGCAGTCCTCAAGTCTGAACCCATTTTGTGTTGCTAAGAAACAGGGAAGAGGGCCAGTCCTATTGTTTCAGAGACTATGTGCATGGCAGGTAAAAATGAAGATACTTTCTTCTTCTGGCCCCATGTTCTGCTGTCTTTCCATGCACATCAGTATCCAGGTGACAGAGCACTGACTGTAATATGGGTCTCGTGGAGCAGGGATGCTGAGAGGGCAGCCCAGAGACCAGACTTAACCTATCAGGACAGTTCATGGAACTTTTCTATTTTTCAGATAAATCAAGGAGCAAAACAAATGCAAGGATGAACTTTGTAATATCCCATAGTATAATGATTGGTTTTGAGAAGAGAAATAAATCTTACCATCTGAAACCATTTTAAGCATTTCTGTTGCACCACAGCATGTCTGTATTCATGCACATGTCTGGTTGATGTGATCTGAGCTCTCTTTATCCATTTCACTTTCACTATTGTTACATTATGAAATAACAGCTTCAGTTTGATCTTAAAGGGGTGCTTATTAACATGCATATCTTTCTGACCCTGCACTTCCATCCCTGGAGGTGTTTAAGGCTAGGCTGGATGAGACTCAGCCCAGCCTGATCTAGGGTGGGATGTCCCTGCCTATGGCAGGGGGTTGGAACTGGATGGTCCTGTGGTCCCTTCCAACCCTGACTGATTCTGTGTTTCTATAACTTCTTCACAGTGAGGGTGATGGGTCACTGTGGGGGGGCTGCCTTTGTCTCCTTCTCTGGAGATTTCTGAAACCCACCTGGACTTGCTCTGGGTGATCCTGATGTGGCAGGGGGATTGGGCTGAATGATCTTTTGAGGTTGCTTCCAATCCATAATGTTCTGTGATGCTCTGCTCTGTGATGGTCTGTCCTGTGATGTTCTGGGTGCATTGATATGTGGTCTCACCATATCATACAGTATTACTGTCATCCAGACACATGACAAAGAAAGAGATGATCCATATATGAGAAGTGCTTCTAGTGTCTATCCAAAAAACTTAGGGTGATCCTACCAACTGCTGGAAAACATGAGAAAAACATGCAATTACTGACTTCCTATTCCCACTAAATCAGCAGCTCACTGAGAGCCTGGGAACCCTGCTTTTCACATATGCGATACCTATCAGAGGCAGATGCAGGGAGGTACAGTCAATTCAGCCGGTGCCAAGTGCCTTGAAAGGCTCCAACAAGCTAAAAACTTGGATTTTAGCACAATAAGAGTGTCAGGTACTATACATCAATAAGAATAACCTTGAAATTCTTTCTAAAAGAACCATGGAGTCATGTAAATATTTGTGTTATGACTGTTATAGACAAGAATGGATCGATGCTTTTTTTTTTACTCTACATTCCTAAGTCTCACCTGCACTATGTAAATACTGGATGAAATTCCTTTTAGAAGAAACCCGGAGCATTAAGCACATCTATAAACAATCCACTTACATTACTAAAGTGAAAGGGACGCTGTTTGAGTGGTGTAACACAGAGGAGTGAGCTCACCGGGCAGATCTCCTCTTGCTGTTTTGGGTTGTAGGGGCTTACCAAAGCCAGCTGTGTTCCAAAGACTTTTGTTGACCTAAGTGAACTTCCTATCAACAAAATTCTCTCAGGCTCCCATTATTCTCCTCAACAATTAATCAACCGCTGCTGAAAAGTTATGAGTGCGCTGGTGGTTTTCTGTAAAATTAATGAAACTCCTATCTCTTCACATGGGGAAGGGTTTTCTTCCAACCCTGGAATGAATCTTCTGATTTCTTTTTTGGAGTGAACTGTGCTTCTGAACTCCCTCATCTCCTGTCTTTGGCAGAAAGGATCCCAGGCTCTGCCATGACCGGCATAAATAGCTTTTGTTCATACCTATAAATTCAATCTTCCACAGCAGCAACCTCTTCCGTAGAAAGATTATCTCTGTCAGAATTTTGTCGTGCATAAGCAGGATGTGGTTACTCCTTTTAAACTGATGTAAACATTTCTGTTTTCTGTTGGGAATCGGTGCTGCTGGCGGAGAGGAAGAGGGTCATGTTTGTGTAAACACCCCTTACTCAAAGCAGTGCTTCAAGGGGCTCTGTTCTACTACACGAGCATGTCAGGCAGAGTTCAGTGAGTAGTCAGTGAGTTGTCCTCACCAGACTCCCTTTGAGAACCAGTGAGGGGGGAGCTTGTTTCTCTTGCTTCTCCTGCTTTTGCTTTTCCTGCACCTACAGAAGGTATTGTTTCACTCTTGAGGGCCAAACAGTGTACTTGCACCAAAAATATTCATAAGAGCAGTGATAATTCTCTTTAAAGTGTTTTAAGTGCGAACTCTGAAGCTTTGATACCCAGGGCATTGCACCTTTTTAAAATCAGATCCAAGTACTAGCGATTGGACAACTCCAGCAGGAAACAAAACATGCAGCAAGGAAAGCACAGCACACGTTTAGAACGAGCTCCCCCTCACACACACACACACACACACACACACACACGATCTTCTGGCTTGCTTTTTTTTTTTTGAATGAAGAGCAAACTATTGTAGAGTTTCATTTGTGGAAGATAAAAAGATGAATCCCACTGCAGCAGTGTGATTTCACCCACAAACTGCATCCCGTTGGTCCAAACATTTGCAGGATCAGGTCGTGTGTGCTGCTGTCAGTGCCTGACCATGACATCATGTTCTCTTGACTTTCCTTCTGTTCAAATAACTTCAAACACAATGCTTTTTTTTTACGACCCGGGTCGCCTTTTGTTTTCCCACGGAGCATAAAAACAACATTCAATGAATTTGACTGATAAAAGATTTTTATCTTACATGGGAAAGCAGCGCTGGTTCTCTGAGCGACGCGTAATGTATTAATACTAATGGCACTCTGCTTCAAACAAATCACAAACTAGTGTTCCTAACAGTGTTATCCTAAATAATAACCCCTCCACGGGCCAATCTGCATACGAAACGTAACATTTAAAGCCCAGTTACCATTAGCATTTGGTTGTGGAAGCCTGCAGACTGCAATTTGCCGAAACAAAACTCGACTTGCTGCAAGGAATTGTAATTTGTTGATCATTACCCCCTAACCGCGGCTGTCGCAGTGGACAAACCTGTTCCAAAAGGGTAGCTACCTCATAACTGCATTTGTTCGTAGCAGAGGGAAGTAGGATACTTGGGCAATGGAAAAGGAGGATTCATGATGATGTCTCTTGGTAAATAAGGGGTGAGAATTGACAGCTCATTCACTGATGGTAACAAGAGAAAATGACAAGGAAGGAGAGGAGAGGAGAGGAGAGGAGAGGGGAGGAGAGGAAAGTGAAAGGAAAGATGAGAAGCATCAAGAACAGAGATGTACACAGGATGCTACTGAATTAAAACTTAGTGTAAGAGTAAACTTGAAAAATCTAGCTCAGCAAAGATGAATCACATTCGTGCTTCATTTCCCACCACATTTCATGTGGTGAATGCCACACATCATCTGATAAAGATAGTGAAAGTTCTCAATTCCATGGACTTTGAAGGGAAAGGACATCAGTTAACTGATGTGAATGCTTGAAAGGTGACAGCGTACACATGCAGACATTCGGATGTTCAAATACAGTTTTTCTATCCACTCTTCTGAGTTCAAGCTGAAAAAAAGGGGTGTTGTTCATGTTAGCTTGAGGAGATTTGAACCTCAGAGCTGTCTTGTGACAGGGTTTATGTGAGGGGTGGGTGTCAGGAGGAAGGAGCCAGGCTCTTCTCAAGGTCATCTGGTGATAGGACAAGTGACAATGGGTGCAAGCTGGAACAGAGGAGCTTCCCTATCAATATCAGCAGGAACTTCTTCCCAGTGAGGGTACCGGAGCACTGGAACAGGCTGCCCAGGGGGGTTGTGGAGTCTCCTTTTCTGGAGACGTTCCAGACCTGCCTGGCTCTGTTCCTGTGAGACTTGGTCTAGGTGATCCTGCTGTGGCAGGGGGATTGGACTGGATGATCTTTTGAGGTTCCTTCTGATCCCTAATGGTTCTATGATTCTATGTTCCTACGATCAAGTGTCTTCTATTAAAGTTTCAAATTTTCTAATAGAAGAAAATGTTCTTAAGATAACTTGGAGGAACTTGGGGAAAAGTGACAAAATAGATCAGATACACTAAATGCTTCTTTTTATTTTTAGGCTGCTTGGTTTGCTTCTTCATAAACACTTGCTTTACAGGACTGGTTTCGAATAATGCAACTCAGATACTGGGTTCAACCTAGGCTGACTCCCTGTTTGGGTGGTATCATGGAAGCAGTTGATGCTGTTCACCGGAACATGTATTCAAACACTGGGGCAAATTCTCTGCAAAAAAAACCTTGTTATAACAGGATGATCAAAACTGCCGGATCTGGTACTCGAACATAGGAACTGTGTTCCAGGGACAAGCTTTTTGTTCTTTAAGCTTTTCTAGTATAGAACATAATGTTGCCAAGCACCCACTCTGCACTCTCAATCTGTTAGCAGACAAGGTGTGTTTCTTCTGTTCCTCCTGAAAACACCAGCCCCATGTTCTGTTTGCCAAATACTTTACCTTCACCGGAGGAACAGCTCTTGTTCTGTCTTCATTGCTCTTTTCACAGTTGATGTGCCACTCCAATGATTTGAGGTCTCATGGAAACAAGATTTAACTGAATCTGACTTTGAAGGATGCTCCAAGCGATTTAAAGTGTTGAAGCGGCAATCAGCAAAAATAAATAAATGCAAGAAAAAACTGCTGAGCAGAACTTAATGAAGAACCCTATCCTTTCCCATGAACTCTTAATTTGAAACGTCTCACCTTTCTATTCTGACAAATGAAGTAAAACGAGATGAAACCTTCTTTTATAATTAAAAACATGTTTTCTCGGTTCAAGCAAACATTGAGAGGTTGAGTTCTTAGGAAATATCAAGAAATGAGAGTAACATCATCCCTTTCTGATGGCTAATGCTTTACACCCAGGAGACTTTATTGAACTTCTAACACTAATAGTGATCCATTAGTGTCCTGGGTTATAGAAGCAAGAAGTTTGTATTCTATTTTCATCTGTTATTGGGAAGCTGTATGGTTTTATTTTGGTAANTTCTTTTATAATTAAAAACATGTTTTCTCGGTTCAAGCAAACATTGAGAGGTTGAGTTCTTAGGAAATATCAAGAAATGAGAGTAACATCATCCCTTTCTGATGGCTAATGCTTTACACCCAGGAGACTTTATTGAACTTCTAACACTAATAGTGATCCATTAGTAAGTGGTCATAGCTGTAAATGGTTAGAAATGGTTCTCTACAGTGACTGAGTCAATTTTCTCCTGCTTCACCCCTGAAACCAATATGAAACTAATAGCAAAAAATTTCTTGGCAATTTTGGAAAATAAAGATATGGTTCTGATCCCTACTGGAAAGACTAAAAGGCAAGTAGGAATCTTTGACTACTGAAGGCTCCCTGGTAATTTTAGAGTGGTATTATTCAATAAATACATACGGCCCCATCATCTAGCAGTGATCATACGTTGATTTTTTTCTTCCTCATTTTCCAAAAGCCTGAAAGATCAAAGAAAATTAATAAAGCCTCACCTCAGCATTTCAACAAATGTGAACCAATGTGAGTGACCTCTAGAAATCTACCCCCACTAAACAAAGCTGTGTAGGAGTTTTATTAAATAGAAAGACTGGGATGTCATTTCATGAGCACATTGAAGAAAGACATTTTAAAGGAGTGCAACCAACAATAAATCTTATTTCAAAATTACAAACAAGTTCATTTAACAACATGATTGATTGAGACCCCCCTTCAGAGCAATGTTTATCTTAGGTCCAAACTAAATTATTCTGGCTATTTTGGAGCTGAAAGATGACAATGCTAATGGGGGTGGGGTTAAATGGATTTAGAACACTACAATTAGTCAAAATTCATTCAGTGGCACATGCTAAGGTCTAAATCACACATAGCACTTGACTGAAAGAAGGTCAATTCTTAGTTTGCTTCAAACTGCTAAAACATAATGGAACTGCAGCTTCCCTTGTTAATGTAATGATGTTTGTAGATGCAAACTAATATGATGTGAAAACGCATCCCTTCTGAATCTTCATGTAATAGCAAGACTCAGAAACTGGTGACTTCTAAGACCACTCATAATGAATATACTGAAGTAAGACATATCATAGAATCGTTAGAGATCAGAAGGGACCTCGAAAGATCATCCAGTCCAATCCCCCTGCCACAGCAGCATCACCTAGACCAAGTCACACAAGAACACATTCAGGGTGTTGAACATTTCCAGAGAAGGAGACTCCACAACCACCCTGGGCAGCCTGTTTCAGTGCTCCAGTACCCTCACTGGGAAGAAGTTCTTGCTGATATTGATGTGGAACCTCCTCTTTTCCATCTTGCACCCATTGCCCCTTGTCCTGTCACCAGATGACCTTGAGAAGANTCCAGATGTTCAGTAGTTGAAAACTTTTCATTCATGCCTTTAAAAAGGTTTATTAGGTGTATAATTCAACTTTATTTACAAAGAAAATAGGTTTCATGGGTATCTGCGTATCCTTAGGCTATGGATCCAGGATTGCTCTTTTGCACCTGTGATTAATGTTTCCCTTCCTTTTATTAATGTATGAAGTTTCTGAAAGAATGACTTTTCTTGACCACACGGATGTTATATCACAAACACAGAGTTATATTTCCTATTATAAATAGGTGTAAAGAAAAAAATCAAAGAGAAAGTTCCTGTTTGCACACATTTGTCTTCAGTAATTACCTTTCAAGACAAACCTACAGAAAAAGAAGCTGAGTATTTAGTTGACATGCTTTAGTCAGCTGTATTTAAATATTTGACTAATAGAAAAAAGTGGATCTATGAGTTAAAATGATGTTTCTCCTTCCTGTTCCATGTCTTCTCTACAGCGGTACATACCTACCTTGAAAGAGATATTAATCTGCTTTGTTTAGGAGAAATGTCCATCACATGTTGTCATGTTGTGAAGTGATGATCAAAGGGGTACACTGAGAGATGTCCAATGTCTGTACTTATGACTGAGATGTAGTAACTGGAATATCTGGTAGTACCTATCTGATCAAATACTCCATGAGCTACTGCAAAAGTTCAGATAAGGTAAGACAAGCATTACTATTATAAAGATGTATACTTATTATTATGAAGTGTATACTTCTCAAGGAACAGAACAATCACTCCTAGGATGCAACTAATTATCAATTAGGAAAGCACCAGGAGTACCAACAGATATTAGTACCATTACATTTTGTTATAGACAAATTCAACTGCCCTTAAATGATATCTTTGAAATGATGCAGTATAGAATTAAAATGATTAATTTTATGCATTTAATTAAAATCATTAATTAATAATTAAAAATATTAATCTAATTATTAATTAAAATTATTAAAACTAGTGGGGTGTCAAGGAGAAAAAGTCAGATTGTCCAAATAAAATCTGGTTACAAATGAAATGATAAAATACTTTGGCTATTAGAGTCTTTAAAGAAGTTATATCGAGTTCTTTCCTGTTAGAAGAGCAGTTTTTTGAACACTTGACTTCTTTTTCTTAATCAAGGTGAGTATAACTATTCAGTGTAGTCTGCCCTTCGTAAAAGCAGTGCAATCCGGTTAGGATCTGTAAATGGTTCGGAGGCATTTCTTAATTTAACTTTTTTATTTTGTGTTGGCTCTACCTTTTTAGAAGCAATTTAGTATCCAACACACCTGAGACTTCATATAATGATCCAAACAAATGAACAATGAATGAACTGTGAAGAAACATCTTTCCTAGGTTCTAAAGTGCATTGCTGTTCATTTTAGAGGAATAATCTTTTAAAAGTTCTTTGCAGCCCAAGAAAAGTCTCCTTTTTTCTCTTTCTATCTTTTAAGTCTTGAGAATCCCAGAAGCAGTGATTTAAAGGAAATTTCTGAAGACTGAATCAGAAAAATATGTATAACTGTAGTATTTGATAGGTGCAATGATGCATCACAGGGGATCAAAGGCATTGGACCGGAAGATCTTTCGAGGTCCCTTCGAATCCCTAATGATTCTATGATTCTATGACATTTTCTAGTGAGCCCTGAGAGATTGAAAGTCAGCTCAGAAAATCCTCGTGCATTTTATACTTAGTGCTGTGAGAATACTTTCCTCTATTTTAGGTGCTACTGGTAGGAATGAAAGTAATTGTGTTTGCTTCTGTTTTCAGGGTTTTAGAGTTGCTTTCTTGCTTTCCCTAACATTGTTACAAAGAGCAAAAACCAAAACTTTAATAGTCAAATAAAGATGGCTTCTCTCTTTCTTGCTGATATTCAGCATGAGATGTTTTCTACAAGTGGACACGCAGGAGGGCCACGAGGCTGGAACACCTCTCCTATGACGCCAGACTGAGAGAGTAGGGCTGTTCAGTCTGGAGAAGAGGAGGCTCCCAGGTGATCTTATTGTGGCCTCCAGTATCTGAAGGGGGCTACAAAAAAGCTGGGGAGGGGCTTTTTAGGATCTCAGGTAGCGACAGGACTAGGGGGAATGGAGCAAAGCTGGAGATGGGGAGATTTAGACTTGATGTGAGAAGGAAGTTCTTTACCACAAAAGTGCTGAGAGCCTGGACTGGGTTGCCCAGGGAGGTGGTTGGGGCTCCATCCCTGGAGGCGTTTAAAGCCAGGCTGGGTGAGGCTCTGGCCAGCCTGCTTTAGGGTAGGGTGTCCCTGCCTATGACAAGGGAGTTGAAACTGGATGATCCTGTGCTCCCTTCCAACCCCGACTGATTCTATAACTTCTTCCCAGTGAGGGTGATGGGGCACTGGAGAGGGCTGCCTAGGGGGTTTTCTGAGTCTCCTTCTCTGGAGACATTTGAACCCTGCCTGGACTTGGTCTGGGTGATCCTGCTGCTGTGGCAGGGAATTGGACTGGATGATCTTTCAAGGTCCCTTCAAATCCCTGATGATTCTACGATTCCAAGTCTGTGTAACCAAACAGGCCTTTGTTTGTTTAAATTGCAGTTGATGCTCTGCAGAAACAGTGTAGTGTTTATCTGCTTACTTAGAAATTGTAGGTGACCATGTAAGCCAAATATTCAAGAGGAAAAAAAGCTAAAGCATTACAATAATAATGTTACGTTCATTGAGTCAACATGCCACTGCTATTGCACGCAAACTGATGTCTTATCAGATTTGAGAGGAAAGAGATATCAAGGAAACA
>VZRI01003604.1:162884-195448 GCA_013397515.1 Upupa epops | reverse complement strand
ATTGGACTGGATGATCTTTCGAGGTCCCTTCCAATCCCTGATGATTCTACGATTCCAAGTCTGTGTAACCAAACAGGCCTTTGTTTGTTTAAATTGCAGTTGATGCTCTGCAGAAATAGTTTAGTGTTTATCTGCTTACTTAGAAATTGTAGGCAACCATGTAAGCCAAATATTCAAGAAGAAAAAAAGCTAAAGCATTAAAATAATGATGTTACGTTCATTGAGTCACTGCTATTGCACGTAAACTGATGTCTTGTCAGATTTGAGAGGAAAGAGATATCAAGGAAACACAGATACCTCAATGCAGTGGTTTATCACTGGTCTAGGTGATCCTGCTGTGGCAGGGGATTGGACTAGATGATCTTTCAAGATCCCTTCCAATGCCTTCTATGATCACTTAAGTTCTACTCAAAATAAATTCAAAGGTACCTTGATATTCAATAGCTTGAGATATTTCACTATTAAGGAGTCATTGCATGAAAACTTCAGATTCTTCTGTTATCTACTACTAGTCTTGAATGTAAATGTAGATGACCCTTTCTAATATATAAATGTAAACTATAGTTTGTCCATCTGCCCTCTGGAAGAGGCAGTGGAGTTTTCTCATCCTGTATGAAAGGAAAAGGGTAACTGTTGTCTAAAAGCAGCTACCTAATATTAGGTAAACAATTGTTTACAAGTGTTTCTGATGTGCTCAGAGATTGGAGTCCCACATTCTTTTCCAGTTTGCAAGGTGTACAGACCTTTATCTGGTAATTTTTCTGCAACTACTGACACATAGCAGAGGTGGTACAACAATAAACATTTGGCAAATGAGATGTATGAAGGAAAACCAGACTGATGCTCTCATTCCGATCAGATTCCTTTTTCACCTGTCTGTGGAACACTCCAGTAGAGCCCGTAAGTATAGCTGCTGTTACTTGAAAAATAATTACTTGAAAAATAAAGGATAGAGAGTCCCATGTAAGAGAGATGTCTCAGGTGTTGATGGTTGCATTAAAGCAATGACCTAATCAGGAGGATTTTATTCAGCTTCTGAAGTAGAGTATTAGGGAAGTGCAGTAGTTAGCCTTGCTGAGTTATTCCATGAGTGCCATCTCAAAAGTTATTTTGCCTTTTTAAAAAGTACATTTTGAAGCGAATGATCACCAATTTTTGCGCTGCTGTATGTGAAGTGGTAAGGAGCTTAGGATGATGATATTAAATGACATTTTCTACTTACTTTCTTTTACGCTTGTAAGTGAGCTAGCTGTAAGACACTACGGTATATATGTAGGAGTTTGCGCTTCATTAGCTTTAAATTGTGCTAGGTATCTATCTGCAAAGCTGTTGCAAAAGACAAACTGGGGGGAAAAAATGACAGCAGTAAAATGCATACATCAACTGTTAGAAATCTTGTCATGAAAACAGATTAAGAAATTGACTTTTCATAACATTCTTCCCTAATAATACTGCTTTACATAACAAGGTCACAACTTCTCACAAATGTAGAAAGAGACAAGAGCTGTTTTACCAGCTAAAACGTCTCATGTCTTTGTTAATGTTTCACAAGCAAGACCTGTACAGGCTAGAGAGCTGGGCAGAGAGAAATGGAATGAGGTACAACAAGGGTCAGGGGAGAGTCTGGCATCTGGGCAAGAACAACCTCAGGGACCAGGATAGGGTGGGGACTGACCAGTTGGAGAGCAGTGGAGGAGAAAGAGACCTGGGGGTCCTAGTGGACAGCAGGATGACACTGAGCCAGCAATGTGCTCTGGTGGACAAGAGGGCCTACAGCATCCTGGGGTGGATCAGAAGGGGGGTGGTTAGCAGATTGTGAGAGATTCTTGTCCCCCTCTACTCTGCACTGGTGAGACCGCATTTGGAGTATTGTGTCCAGTTCTGGACCCCTCAGTTCAAGAAGGACACAGAGCTGCTGGAGGGTGTCCAGCATAGAGCAATGAAGATGATGAAGGAAGGAGAACAGCTCCCTGATGAGGAAAGGCTGAAAGAGCTGGATCTTGTTAGCTCAGAGAAGAGGAGGCTGAGGGGTGACCTCATTCATGTCTATAAATATATGAGGGGTGGATGTCAGGAGGATGGAGCCAGGCTCTTCTCAAGGTCATCTGGTGATAAGACAAGAGGCAATGGGTTCAAGCTGGAACAGAGGAGATTCCATAGAAATATCAGAAGGAATTTCTTCCCAGTGAGGGTAATGGAGCACTGGAATAGGGTTCCCAGGGGGGTTGTGGAGTCTCCTTCTCTGGAGATGTTTAAGACCCACCTGGATATGTTCCTGTGCAACTTGGTCTGGGTGATCCTGCTGTGTCAGGGGGATTGGTCTGAATGATCTTTCAATGTCCCTTCCAATCCCTAATGATTCTAAGGTTGAGTTAATGAATTTCCTGTAATGAAAAGGAACAAATCACTAAGGAAGTTATCCAAGAGATAAAAAAACCCATAAAAACTCCTGAAGGAAAATAATTTCATGTCACCCTTTGCTCTGGAATAACTTTTGAAAGCAAACAAGAACATTTGTTTCTGAGAAATGCAGCAACTGACGTTGTTCCTTAGCTTTACCCCACCTCTCAAGGATGATTGTTCTCTAGAAAAGCACAGAACCAACAGCTGCAGCTGTCAGTATTTACTGTTGATAATACGCATTATGCTTTCAGCTTTCTTAGAGGAAGAGGACAGTTATGTAACAAAAAGGAAAACCTAGGGGGGGGATGAACAAAACACTATGACACTATGTATGAGTGTATGTATGGCCCTTCTGCTATTGTTAACCAGATCAGTGAGAGCACAATGTTAGAAGAAGGAAGTGCAACAAAAACATCATCATGTAACGCCATTCTTCCGCTAGAATACACAGGTCTCATAGTAGGCAATGCTCAAGAGTATTTACAGAAATAGTGGTGTGACCTACACGTAAGCAGAGAATAAATTTCATCAGAGAATGCCAATACAACTGCGGGAGAAGCAGCTGAACAAAGACTACAGATTAGGAACAGTGACATTTAGAAACTTGGAGACTAGGAAGGAATAGCACATGTTTAAAGGATGTGACAACAAGTCCAATGAACAAAGGAAAGATGAGACCTCTGAAAGAACATACCTAGTAGCTAAAAATATCAGCCCTGGACCTATATTCTTACTTGACGATCAAATGTACCAACGCACCTATACAAAGATCAAAATAATCTAGATTTCATTGTAATAGCAGCCTGTCTACTACAGATGTTCAGAGAATTTGAGAATACCTCCTTGTTATGTCTGAATCTAATTCTACATGGAGTTTCTGTGATCAGTTCCTTGGGGAAGTAAACAAAGAACATCCTTCAACAATAATATATATCATTACTATAAGGTAAGGTAAAGAATTTAAATCTTTCATTCAGTAATATAGGATTTACATTTATAACAGCCATCTAGACAGAAGGCTCTACATATTTACAGGCTAAAGAACCTGCCAGGGGAACACTCTGTAGTGTTGAATGAAATTCTATGCAAAGAAAGGTCTTTCCAGCAGCTGGACATATATAATCATCATCATATGACAGTTCTTTCCCCTAGCTGAAGTGCACACCTGTCTAGCTCACCTTCAGCAAACACTTCTATGATTAACAAGGAACAAAACCTGTCAATTCGGTAATATTTAAGAGGAACACTGTTAAACTAAGAAAAACTAAAAGCAGTTTTACCCTAGTGTGCTGGATTTAGCAGCGGCAGTTAATTTTATTCACAGAATCTTAGAATCATTAGAGATCGGAAGAGGCCTCAAAAGATTACCCAGTCCAATCCCTCTGCCACAGCAGGATCACCTAGACCAAGTCACACAGGGACACACCCAGGCAGGTCTGGAATGTCTCCTGAGAAGAAGACTCCACAACCCCCCTGGGCAGCCTGTTCCAGTGCTCTGGTACCCTCCCTGGGAAGAAATACCTGTGGATATTGATATGGAACCTCCTCTGTTCCAGCTGGCACCCATTGCCCCTTGTCCTATCACCAGATGACCCTGAGAAGAGCCTGGCTCCGTCCTCCTGACACCCACTCCTCACATCTTTATAGACATGAATGAGGTCACTCCTCAGCCTCCTCTTCTCCAAGCTCAAGAGATCCAGCTCTCTCAGCCTTACAAATTATTATGATGTGTGTGTTAAGTATGTATAGACGTGTGCAGTTATATGATTACATGTATGTATAGAAACTTGATCTCTTGAACAATTTTTCAAAGTGTCTCTTTTTCCCTTTTGTTTTTCACTCAATTGAGGAGGAGGCAGAAAAACTAGAGAAGATCATGATTTTCAATTAAAGAATAAATACAGAGTGGGACTTTATGCTCCCATGTATATTATAATGAGTTAACTGAAGTTGTCTAGGAAACTGCAATTTACCAAAAGCAAAAAAACAATAGCTGGTAAAAGTTTTTACTCAGCTTGGATCAGAAATGTCCAGGTTTGGGCTGATAAGGGAATGGATTTCCTTTCCCAGGAAAACTTGGAACTTGGAAGAGGTGGAACTGTTTGTTTGTTTTCCATACAGTGTTTTGATGAACTCAAGACCTATCAATTTGATTTATTTTATTTGAGGTTATTTATGATATATAAAAATAATGACAAGAAAACATTATAATCTCCAAAGACTCCAGTGTTTGTGCCACTTACAGTCAAATATTAAATCTGTAAATTCAAAAGCAGGCCATCTATTCAGAGACAGGGGGAAAAAGCCTTAAATTCCTCTCTACTTAAAGGGGAAAAGCATGCAACTTCTAAAATGTAACTTGACAAAGTCTGCTAACAAGTGATGGAAGCTTTCTTAACAACAGCTTGTTTTTACAAACTCTTCTGTGCGTCCACGCTTCTAACAATCAACAAATAAAAAAGGAAGCTTCCACTTGGCTCAGGTCTAGATGAAAGCAAATCAAAATTTGAAGAAGCGTCTGAATTTTTGTGTGTTTTACTGAACTTTGGAGACTTTTTTAGTAAGGGAAAAGTCTTTACTTAAGCGGAAAATAAAAGAAGAAATGTTTTTTTTAAAAAAAAACAGAACTGAGTTTCTGTTTGGTTTCTTTTAGGGTATCTTTCTCTTAAACTAATATTTATTTTATCATTAATTTTTACAGTAAATGAGAACAGTTTCCAGAATATACAGATGAAAGCAAACATCATAACAAAATCCCCAAAAGACTTACATTTAAGACACAGTTTCATACAATCAATACCAAGAATAGAACCCATGCTAGCACTGACCTTTTATATTTTCATTTCTAAGCACATTGCCTTTTCTTGTTTACACATTTGATCTTCCTTTCTTTGCTCTAGATAAATATATATGAGTGGAAGGAAAGCTAACATGATAAAATCCAGCTTCTATTGTCATGAGCAGAGCTTACAAAGACTTTCCCATTTGATTGCTAGAAGTTAGGCTTCTAAAATCAGGATTAGTTGCTTGAAGCATTAAGCACCTGCAGTTCCCCATTGGCTTCATATTTAGAGTTTGCATTTCCTCTATTGACATGGTTCAATACAGTTCTAGGAGCAAGAATTTAAAGAGAGTGCTACAGTTCTGCTCTCTTTCCTGCCTTTTGTCCTTTCTCCTTTCCTCCTTGTCTCCCTTTTCCCCTTCTTTCTTCTCCTGGGTAAGCACACACATATTGATTTGTATATAGAGTGTTTTAAAAGCTAAATAACAGTTCCAGTAGGATTCATCACTCTGTACAGTACTGTAAATTGCATTTAAGACAGGCAGATCTAGATATCACTAGAATGGGATTCTAACTGCCAAAGGTAACTATTACACCAGACAGACAAAAGAATCCTGTTTCATTAATGCTGATATTAATTCCTAACCCCGCTTCTTTTCCTGTCTAACCTACTCAATGAACGATGATGTTTTGAATAATGCCAGCTTGCTCCACTCTGAATGGGGCAGAGAAAGTCACAGACGATGAGCAATAGATCATTTCTTTATAAAACAGTGCAGACTTTATACTGCAGATTAGAGCCTGAGTTCTGCACCCCTATGCCTGCTATCTGCAGAACAATTAGCAACATCGCTGAGAAAAAAACAGCATGAAAATCTAGTGTCCTTTCAGTAATGTTTAAGTGTATTACAGATAAACGGTAGATAAGAACAGTTATATAGACATGAAAAGCAAAAGGGTGAAGTTTGGTGTAGGGATTCACGCCAACATTAGAAATTGTGCCTCATAATGACATAATACGAAATCAAAGCCTGCTTGTGTTCACTTTCTCTTCACTGAAAGGAAGTCATTCAGGAAAGGTCAAGCATTTTCTGCTGAAAACTTAGCAAATTTAATTCAGTAGAAAAACTCCAATTAACCTCAGGGCAACCTAATCTGACCTCTTGGCTGGCCACTATGCTGAGCTAGTTTGTTTATTAATCTGGCAGGTTTAAGATATTTCTGAATCCATTACATTAAGATAATTGTAATAGTCACTTATATTAGAGAAAAACAATTCCCTTTATTTGATGGATGTCACCGTCTTTTCAGGCTTCAGTAAGGAAGATTAGGCTGCTTCCTATTTGCATGGCTACCTGAGCATGGTACTTGCATTGTTTGCGTATCACACTTCTTAAGCTATTCATCACTCTTCCTGAGGACAAGTCCATTTAAAATGCACCTACCGGTATCAATAAATGAAAGAAAGCAGATGTTTGATGTGTCTCTCATTCCACTGACAGGCGCTACACACAGTGTGAAGACCCCTACTGCTTTCCCCAGAAGTCCAGCTTTTGGGTGTCCATAAACACGGTCTGAAAGCCACACAAAGGGGCGGCATGGCCTTTGGCCTTTTTATGACGTGACAGTTTTGGAAGGCTTTGTCTGAGATAAGCCATTGTACGACAGTCCCTTGAGTTAACTGGCACAAGCCTAATTTCCCTGACATCAATACAAGCCTTTGAGAAATCTCTTCAGTTAAGTTAAATGAAATAGAATATTTTTCAGAAAAGGGTTTGGTGTGGTTTTGGGGGCTTTTTAGTGTTTTAATATAGTCATCCAGACAAGACATCTCAAACAGGTTGCACTATTACTTAAAGACTGACTAGAAATTGATTTGGGAATTCTTTCCTTAGAGAGAGGTAATTCGCAAAACTTGCTTTGAAATTGTAATTCCTGAGCATTTCCCTACTTGACCAATAAATGCAGCCACGCTATGTCAGGCCGAGTATCATCTAACTCAGTTCACTTCCTCTAGCAATGGTCACAAAGGAAAACCTAAGGACAAATATAACAAACCAAAGCACACACAATACTTCCAGAATTCTCTCAGCCACCAAACATTTCCTGCTAAACAGATTTGCTGAGCTGCCTCTGATTTCTATATAGTTAGTAACTTCAACTGGCGCTGTCTTCCACAGACTTGTTTCATCTCATGTCTGTGTAAGCTCTTACGTTCACGGACACCATCTGACAAAAAATTTCAAAGTCTCCTATTTTTTCTTGGGTTTGAGTTCAGGTACTCTTAATTCATCAAAACTTAGCCCTTCTTTTTTTGGAAAAGGGAAAGGATATAAATCTACCTTCTTTACATTCATGATTTTGTAGACTTCTTCCCCCAGAAACACTTCTTTTCTGGGTTTCGTAACTGCTAGTTTACTCAATAATTTCTCATAGGAATGCTTGTCTATATGCTAGCTAAGTTCTCCTCCTCTTTTATACTGTCCCTCCAACTCTTTAAGCCTTCCTGTTCAACTCCTGTCTTCCTATAATGACTCATGTCTCCATAATACCTCTTATTACACTTTCACCTCACATCTTTTCAGCTACTACTCTAAATTAAGCATACACTTTCTTGCTCTAGTTTTTGTTCACCTCTTTCTTTTCACAAGGACTCCCACTTTGCATATTTTCTCCCATTACACTGCTGGCACACCCCTTCATCACATACTCATCTTACACTCCTACAAGCTGCCAGTACATTTCTTCCTACCTGCTTCTCCACCGTCCAGGGAAAGAGGGATAGGAAATGGAAAGTTCTAGGAACAAAACTTCTTGATTAAAGCCATGGGAGCTGCAGCAGCTGACACTCTTCTCTGACATAAACTGGAAGAGTGCTGTGGGGATGAAAGCCTAGGTGGGAATAATTCCATCAGGCATTGGTTGGACATCTACACAGATATTTTCTACTCTGAAGTAATTATCTGCACTGGTTGTTTAGAATCACCAGAGAGACAATATAGATGGTCTACTTAAACATCTGCCATAAAAACAATTATCACAGAGCTGCTGGAGGGTGTCCAGTGCAGAGCAACAAAGATGGTGAAAGAAGCAGAACAGCTCTCTTACGAGAAAAGGCTGAGGGAGCTGGGTCTCTGTAGAGTAGAGAAAAGGAGACTGAGGGGTGACCACATTCACGTCTGTAAATACGTGAGGACTGGGGGTCAAGAGGAGAAAGTCAGGCTCTTCTCAAAGTCATCTGCTGATAGGACAAGGGGCAATGGGTGCCAGCTGGAACAGAGGAGGTTCTGTATAAATATCAGCAGAAACTTCTTCTCAGGGAGGGTACCGGAGCACTGGAACAGGCTGCCCAGGGGGTTGTGGAGTCTCCTTCTCTGGAGACATTCAAGACCCACCTGGCTGTGTTCCTGTGTGACTTGGCCTAGGTGATCCTGCTGTGACAGGGGGATTGGACTGGATGATCTTTGAAGGTTCGTTCCGATCCTTAATGATTCTATGAATAAGGCGGGTAATTCTCTAGATGGGCTGAAAAGACACTTTCCCTCCTACAGTATTAATATAATTAGTAGGTAATTGTAATATTCCTTTCTTGTGGAGGAAATGAAGCAGTGGTTCAAGTAGAACAGAGAAAGTGATCCTGCAGTTCAAATGGCACTGCTGTGTATTTCTGTACTAAAAATTCATTATCCATTCTTGCGGAAATGTTATTGCTTCATTAGGAGAAAAATCTTGAAGTGTACAAGTAATGTTTGCTTTTTGCAATATGCATGCTGAAAAACAATTGCAATTAACTGGAACATACAATCTGTCCAGTAACATGATTACCGCTGAATATCTAGCTAATATTATGCACCCTGTTACAAATAATTCAACAGATTTATTAATATTAGGCTTAATTCCTATTCTTGAAGAAGCATGACTGCATGGCTATGGTGCTAAAGCAGACACAGGGTCTGCTGATGAAGATTTTTGTGTGCCCAAAGCTTTTGTATGCTTCCCAGTATTATCAGTTGATCTGGTAAAATATATTCTCTTTCACCATAAAACACTCTCTCCCTATGATTGTTGTGGGGAGACCCTTCACCCCTTTGATAACACATGACCCATGTGACAGCAAGATATCACTTTCCATAACCCTGTAAGACTCTTGAAACACAGAAGGCCCTCTCTCTCTCTGGTTTACGGCTCAGTGTGGAGTGGCAGGCTCTGTCTGCTCTCCTGGTATGCAGACCTGATGAAACATCATCCATCTCTCTGCTTTCCCCTCTCTCTTTCAGCAGCAATTGTTTAGTGCCAGGAGGGGCATAAAGCGGGGTGGAGCAGGGAGGCAAAAGCACTTACTGGCTTCTCACTGTTCGCAGATTTGGGTGTTTTCCCCATCCGCTTGTCTTTTGACCTTTTCTTATCCTCTGTTAATAAAACTTGTTATTTTAGTTTACAATATACCTATTCTTTATTTTCTGTTGTGTTCTAAAGACCCCAGGAAATCCAAACCAGCACTACATAATCTAAACCGGGACGATGTCTGCCTATAACAAGTCTATTTCAGGTGGTTAGCAGATTGAGAGAGGTTCTTCTCCCCCTCTACTCTGCATTGGTGAGACCGCACATGGAGTATTGTGCCCAGTTCTGGGCCCCTCAGTTCAAGAAGGACACAGAGCTGCTGGAGAGTGTCCAGCATAGAGCAAGATGATGAAGGAAGCAGAACTTTCCCTGATGAGGAAAGACTGGGGGAGTTGGGTCTCTTGAGCTTGGAGGAGGCTGAGGGGTGACCTCATTCATGTCTATAAAGGCGTGAGGGGTGGGTGTCAGGAGGATGGAGCCAGGCTCTTCTCAAGGTCATCTGGTGATAGGACAAGGGGCACCGGGTGCAAGCTGGAACAGAGGAGGTTCCATATCAATATCAGCAGGAACTTCTTCCCATGTAGGGTACCGGAGCACTGGAACAGGCTGTCCAGGGCATTTGTGGAGTCTCCTTCTCTGGAGACTTTCCAGACCCACCTGGCTACATTTCTGTGCTACATGGTCTAGGTGATCCAGCTGTGGCAGGGGGATTGGACTGCATGATCTTTCAAGGCCCCTTCTGATCCCTACTCATTCTATGATTCTATGATTCTATTTACACTCCCAGCAACCATATCAAGGGAGAATACAATTCATATGTGAGTTGGGTGCATCCCTGAGATATAAAACTAAGATCTTTTCCTTCAGTTACAGATGTTAAAAATTCTGCAGTACTTCTTTTCCAGAACTAAAAGGCTGTCCCTATAGCTGTCATATTGAACATATGCTGTCTCTTGAAAAGCCAACTTCGTAAAAAGCAGTGGTTTGACTTTGGAAGCCTCTGCTGCTGTGAATTTCTTCTACTCAGTAGTCACTGACAGCTCCATCAAGATGTTGAGAGGAAAGCTGTATCTTTTTCATGTCTTCACATCATTATAACTGAGCTACTACTGTGGGTAGGGGAATGAAACTGAGGAGAAAGAAAACAATGGCACCAGTGGAGAGGTAAGGTGGAAGACCTCAACTGAGAAGCATCCACGACAAACAAACAAAGGCAGATTGTGGAAAAAACTGGCAGAAAATCATATGCCCTGAAGTGTTTGGTGGAACTGCATTTTAGAAAGTACCATAACTGCTTTCTTACTTAACAAAAGCTGCTCCTGAAAGGAATATTTATATTCTCTGGCCTCTCTTCTCTCTCTGTCCAAAAGCACACTCTAAAGCACTAGGTATTAAATAGAAGCTAAGTCAGGTAACAAAACATTCAGTCCACAACTGATTCAAATGAATGCATAAATCCAAGATAATCACACCTCATTAGGAGAGTAAATTATATATTCATCTCATTCTCCATACTTATTTCTCCTTGAATTGATCTGTTACACTATGGGTTTAAGTGGATTCTATGGTACTTATCCAGAAACTATGCTTTTTAAAAATTGAAATCACCAAAAATATTTTGACTAAGTCTGCTGTTGGCAGTAAACTTGTGACCCTGAACCTACTGATAAAGCAATGTATGCCATGCAAACGTCATAGAGGCATACAGAATTGAAGCTGCACAGATCCACAATGAGGAGTCAGGCACTTAAGTGAATCATATTGGCCTCGATGATTACTTTAGGATGTAGAAACCTATAGATATTCAAAACTAACTCATCTGAGCCCTATGTCTTACACTTTGCTGAATGGAGCAAAGCTGGAGATGGGGAGATTTTGACTTGATGTGAAGAGGAAGTTCTTCACTGTGAGAGTGGGGAGAGCCTGGAATGGGTTGCCCAGGGAGGTGTTTAAGGTCGGGCTGGATGAGGCTCTGGCCAGCCTGATCTAGAGTGGGGTGTCCCTGCCCATGGCAGGGGGGTTGAAACTGGATGTTCCTGTGGTCCCTTCCAACCCTGACCAATTCTATAACTTCTTCCCAGTGAGGGAGATGGGACGTTGCAGTGGGCTGCCTAGGGGATTTGTGGAGTCTCCTTCTCTGGAGACATTTAAAACCATCCTGGATTTCATCTGGGTGAACCTGCTGTGGCAGGGGGATTGGACTGGATGATCTTTTCAGGTCCCTTCCCATCCCTAATGATTCTATGATTCTATGATTCAGTCTCGAGCAACAGAAAGCAGTCAGGAGTATCCCTTTCAAAGCTGATTTGAAGGCAGTGCCACACCTCCTGACCACACATCAATCATGTCTGCACAAGCACATGTTGTAGCCGGTAAGTCATACACAGGAGACCCATATGACCCCAGCCTTCTAGAAACTATATTAACCTCAGTTCAAACCAAACTCTTTGGATGGCATATAAACATAAAACAATATTGATGAAACTGCTTGCCATTGAAGTTAATTAACATATTCACTCTCGACAAATTTTCATTCCATTCTCTTTTGCTTTTATGGAAGTTCTATCATACCTTTCACTGATTGATGTTGCAGTGCTTTCATTATACCAATAACCTGAAGTTGCAAACAATAAGAATAACCTCTCAGTTCCACAATTAGAAATGTATGTCAGTAAAGTAAGGCAGTTAATTGCTTTTTGAAATCTCAGACATCTGTTTTCTTACAATTGTTTTACAATACCATATGGGAACAAAGCCCACAGGATGGAAATTACTTATCCAAAATGGCAGGTAAGGCTGAAGAACAGAGACACATGTCAAATACCTCTCTTTTAAATGGAAGCAGGTCACAGTTATGAAATGAACCCACATAGTTGCACTGTGGGAGTAGGGTCTGAGGTCACGCTACGCTACAACATACCAGTTTTATAAATAAACATTGCATAGCTATGAAACATTTCTAAGACAAAAGATAGCGAGAGATAAGTCTTTGAGGATATGTAAATAACAGAAATAAAATGCTGAAATATCTACCCGTAGGTTGAGCATGGAGTAAGAGTAACTTTCATTCTCTTAACAGTGTCTGAATCATCTGATGGTAGACAGACACAAACAACTTTCAATTCACTTGATGAGTTTTCAAGTGACGTCAAAGCTTCTCTGAGAGTACTGAATTTTTCCAAACAAGTAACTATAAATGTTGTCCGGCAGTACCGAGCTCTCTTTATGCCATCTATTCACAGGGGAGAATATAGTCACCAGGAAACCAGAATGGAGTATATTTTAGATAAATCTTGTGGAACTGTTAATGATGAAAAAGGAAGAAATATATGCCTTAAATTGTTTGAAAATTTATTACTGAATAAATGAGTGGATGAGAGCCCAAATGAGCCTTGAATGAGCCTCCACAGGTTAGAATCTCACCCTGTACATCCAGATGATCCTGCCACTTCTGCCACAACCACAGAAAGGGGAAATACATCTGAAAGCATTATCTGTGTGCAGTCCAGCAGTCAGCCTAATTGAACTGAAGGAGTGGAGGGAGCTTTTTAGGAGCATCGTGCCAATAAATCTAATTAACAGAGCCACAGAGCAAATTTCACCTTTTGCTTAAAGAAAAAACAATTAAAATTATAAGCATCATTTATTGGTTGGATAAAAGACCCTAATCAAAATGTTCTGATCTTAAAATACTTCTAAAAAACCCAGGCTTAGCTGCACAGCAGTTACTCTCTACTCCTGTGCTTATTGAAGTGCCCAGTTCTGTGAAAGGGGAGGAGAATGCAGACAATCACTTCTTGCACAGATGGGGAAACGATTGCATACAGAATGATGTTCCTTTTCTTGTTTATCTAATATCTAATCTGAGATAGCCCTGTTTGCTTCCTCCATGTAAGAAGACAAATCACCCTCTGGAAAGACCTGTATCTTCCCCATTTTCTCTACCAGGTACATCTTCAGTCAGCTCAGATTTGACACCTGAACATCTCAGATGCCTAATGTTACCAGATTTGTTTGATTTGTTGTTTGACCTGTTGGTCTTTTCTTTCCACAGTCATTCAGCTGGCTACCTGTGCTGTTTATAAATTGGCATTGTATGCCAGAGCTCCAGAGAAGAGGTGCGGTAATGGGAGCAGCATTCAGGGAGAAAGTTATATGGGAAAGTTACATGGCAGGGAGAAGTGGAACTATAAAAATAATCAGCTGGAGTAAGGCAAAAGGGAAGTGTTTACTAAAGCAGAGTGTTTAGTATGTTAGATGCAGCTGCAACAGAGTCAAAGCAGTGCGTGAAGCCTTCCTGCAGCACATGAAGAGTGAGAAATTACTGAGAAATGCTAATATGTTAAAGCTACATTCCTCTGCCTTCCTGCTAAAAAGCTCCATGTGGTAATCTTTCATTATTCTTTTGGCCACTTCCTGGGCTCCTTTGTTAGATTTTAACTACAATTTCCATGGGAGCTGGAAGGCGTTTCTTCTGTAAATTCTGTAACCACTGAGTAAAGACCTCAGAATGTGCTTTGCAATGTCACAGAGATATTATCTGCTTGCGAGGAAAAGAGTTCCTGTTCAATAAAGAAAACTGATAGTACTGCGTTGTGGATTTTCAATAACCCTTTTCAAATATTTCTTGCTTTAATTTGTAAAGTTACTTTCATGCAAGGAGCTCAGTGGATAAGAAATATTTCATGTGAATGTTCCAAATAAAGAGGATGGGACAAACACGGGATAAATGACTTTTCTCAACTCATTAGCGACAGACAATAAAGCCTTTAGGCTTTATCCTTCTCTGTCAGAAATAATCCTGCTTTGACTTCAGATAGACAATCCTCTCTCCTCAGAGAGAGGATTTCTAGAAAAGCCAGAATCAGCTATGCCAATCATGATAGGATATGTTATGCATACAATAATAGACAGTGAGCTGCAGTTCAGATGCAGCATTATAACAGCAGCCAGAACTGCATCAAATTGAAATGAAATTCAGGGCAGAATTAAGTTGTGCCCTATCCTTTTCCCATTTCTCTTGCAATTACATTTTTTATAGTGCAGAAAAACAAAGACCATCAAATTCTCCAAAGAACCTCTCTAGCCCAAGGCAGAAATCCACAAGTGTCTTCCTCCTTCCTACTTTCTTATTGTCTGTTAGGATATTTTGAGCAGACATAGTGCTGAGTAAATACACAAAGCTGGAATACCAGCACAAGACACTTCAGATTATCTGATGTTAGATTTCTTGGTATCAGGGAAGGATGAATGACAAATCTGAGTTCTAAGAAAAGAGAATCTCTTTCAAAAGGAAAGATTTCTTTAAAAAAGGAAGTTCATGGGTACAATTCATAGCAATGCTAATGACAACGGTGACAGTGCTGGCAGCAATGATTTCGGAGGATGGGGGAGTTAGCAATAGTGGAAGGTGGAAGTGACCTTGGCAGATGAAGATTTAGTAAGACCAGGTACCTTGGATAATATTCTTTTAGGTGGTAACTGTGTCCAGTCAGTTCAGCCACATGAGAAAGGTATTGTTATCAATGATACTGGCACCTTTAAATACACAGTGGACATAATGTGTTGAGCCCAGGAACCAAGTTCATGCCAACAAGCTGCATGGCCATTTAGGAATGCTTACTTTTTTTCCCATTGTCTCCCACTGTGCATTTTATACTTATCATTGCATCAACACCCACTTAATCTACAGACTGCTATCTTGAGATTTTGAAAGAAGGAAGACTACAGCAGGCTAATAAAATGTAGTAAAAGTAAGAAAACAAGAAATGTCTATGCCATTACTCCACAGAGTGTGATTTCCTACCCATTGTTAGTGATAGCTGTTAGCCATTGCAACAGCAGTATACGTGCATTTATGCCAATTACAGAGTTGTTCCCAAAACCCTAACTCTCCCTTAATGGTTCCAAAGTGACTACAGGCTGTATTTTGAACTATTATGAGGCCTAAAACAAGCTAAAATTACTTTGACCTAAAATACACACAGAGCATGTGTGGAAAAGAACCCATTTCTACAGAGTATCGAGGCATTACCTGAGAGGAATGATCTGTACTAATTGTTTACATATTTCATACCTCTTAATTTAAAACAGATTGCCAAGATAGGAGTTTGAAATGGCTCTGTATTCTACCTAAGTCCTATCTACACTGCTAAGTTGCATTGCGGCTTCTAATCTGATATACACAGTCACTACAGTGTGTACGTATTCATTCTTAACTCGCTGGAATAATACACAAGGCATCTGATTTTTGTCCTACTAGTCTTGCATTTGATACCACTTTGGCAGCTGCAACAGCTCAGGAAAAAAGTTTCCCTTTTCTCATTTAGTCAGGTTTTTAAGATCTCTAAGATATCAATCCAGACTTCAATTCATGCGTTATATTGACCTGGATTTGAGAACCAGGTCAAACTCCCCTCATCTTTTCAACCAGAGAGATGACTGCCCCTATCTTGCAGGGAAAAACAGGCTTTAGCAATATGAACTTAGTGGGGTTTTTTGTGGTTGGACACTTGTACCAACAATATATTACAGCATTTTTAAATATCATTTATAGAAGGATGGTTTTTCATGAGTCTCAGACTTAATATGTTGATTTAAATATTGTGAAATTAAGGTCAAAGCTGCTTTAAGAGAGGTTTTTCCAGTATCACATTTGCTCACTTCATAAATATAGCAAAATACAAAAAGCCTTTAGAGAGAAAAAATGTAAATGACATAAAAAGCAGTAATTTAATATCATGTTAACTCATTCTGTATGATACCAGTTAATACTGCATCATGACAAAGACATGGTGTAAAGTATTCCCATATGATTTTATAACCATTAATACAAGAATTCCATATTTTAGAACATCAACAAACCAGATGAACCTCATCCACTCGAAGTATGGAACAGTGAAAAGAACAAATGTCTCGTGAGGAGTGGAAATAAGAACAATGTGTCTGAGTTTAAACAGTGGGAAAAGGTTGCCGGCGTCTTGCATGCAGTTATTATTTTTGCAGTGGGGTTCTGATGTTCTTGCGTTTAGTTTATAAGCATGTCAGAGCACATAACTCAGGCGTTTCAAAAAGGACCAAGTTTATCTGGCACGTAGAGAAATTCAGATCTGGACACAAAGAATCCTTTAGGAAAAAAAAAAGCCTCTTGAAAATGTAGGAATTATGAGGAGAGGAAAAGGATAAATGTATTTCATTTGAAATATAGGGTGTTTCTAGTCTAAAAGTATTCTCCCAAATCAGATGACTTTCTCAAAGCTGTAATATCTGGGACATAATCAGGAGCATACCAAGGCTTTTGAGGATAAATAATGGTGCCAATACCCCAAATATTCTCCATCTGTCATTGATTGGGTTTTCCCCCACGTAAGTGTCTCTCCAACACTGGCATTTGAACACAAAGGCTAAAAGCTACCTAGGGTATCCTTGGGTGGAAATGAAAATAAATAAGCTCCTGCTAGATAGCACAAGAAGAGGAATCACCAAATGCAAACATGCCTGCACCAAAGGCAGAAACTGAAACTCTGCTGAAAGCACCGGGAATACTGCAGGCAGTACCCGGAGGAACTCACACTGTGTTACTGAGACTGTTTTGGCTTTCAAGCGTTAATCAAGATTTTACTAAAGGTCAGAGACAAACGAGTTAAGAACTTTATGTTTGGGGTCTTAAACCACAAAATGAGAAAAATTCTCTACATTTGAAACTGGCATCTCAGTATTGTTCTGCCATTCATTAACATACCCTCTTTTGTGTCTTCCCTGGATTTCAGATCAGATGTCTTAAGCTTTATCAAAACAAATGGACTTAGGTCTCTAATGCAGGACAGTGGTAAACTTACTCATTTCCCACCCTCACTTCTTTCTGGATTAGCTCTTGTGAGTTGTCGTGTCTCCAGAAATTGGTTGCAAAGAACTGCACTGTTTGATACTCGAATTTCCCAGTTACCTCCAGTCCTGTTTCGATCCTTTTGAGTCAGCCTATAGCTCCTGCCACAGGATGATCAAAATACAGACAGTAGGTGTTCCTCTCCCTAAATTTCCTGTGAGCCACCAGTCTAAACAAGAAAGTTCCAGACCAAACCCAAACCAGACCTGTAGGATTTAGCCTTAGAAAATGCATCTGCTTTCTGAGGCTATTTTTCACTTATAAATCAAGACTCGAGGAGATTCTTATCTCATGTGTAGAATCCATACCAGGAAAGCCCAAGATTTAATACTCTCCATTTTTACATCAAACAGCCTTTGGATTAAAGGGAAGTATAGAGAGAGCAGTCACCTGAATCTGTTATGCTGCATACTAACTTTTCTCTTCTTCCTTGATAATAGCATTCTGTTGGCCCCCAACAAAACAGATCCAAGAATAACAGCTGAGAATATGTCCTTCTTGCTGGCTGCCCAACCTGCACTAGTGATGAGGGTGTTCATCTAGGGTTGAGAGGATGGCTACAGAGTTTCTTTTTTTGGCCAGCTACAGATCTTTTTGAAATGAAAATTGCCTGGAAGCTCAATGCTACAAGACATTGAAAGGTATCTATGATTCTATGATTCTAAATGTACAAGATTCACCTCCAGATCAGTAAGTCCCTGGTTCACAAATGGTTGGATCCTTGGACAAAAATAGGTAGAAAATATGGCCATTTGACTCTTGCACTTTTCCCCAAGTATTCAGGTGCTGTCAGCATATATAAAATATGTCTTCTAGTTGGTGTGTTTAGTCTGTTTTGTAGAACAGTATGAGAAAGGCAAAAGACATGACGCAGCTCACCCACGAAGTCATTCACAGATGGGACACAAGAGAACCTGCTCATTATGCTTCTCTCCCAGTGGGGCTGAGAAGAAAAAGCTATCATAAAAGTTGTCTTTGCCTCCTTAACTGGAGGCATCACTTAACAGCATGGAACTGCTCTTGAACAGCTCATGCAGCACAGACACCTCTGCACCAGCTCAAACATACAGTTGGTGGCAGCACTAACCCTGAGTATGCTTTAACAGGAGAGAGATCGCTAATTACCCCTTGCAAAGCATGACTGGACTTGCGTTCCATGGAAGAAAGAATTGTAGGACCTGAAATGCCTGATCCCTACACGTTCAAAGTTTCAGGCATATTTGCCCTAGGCAAATGCCAGGTATGGCTCAAACAACACCTAACCCCTCCGAGACAGCTGACAGCCCCTTATGGATGTTGAGAGAATTTGCATCCAGTGGTGCTTTGCTTGGATTCCACCTGAGTGCCTAACAGATCCAGGGAGGTATTTTGCCACCCTAAACTGTATATGCTAGTAGTCTTTCTTGTAATACCTTTTTTTTTTTCCAAAACTGAGACCTGTAAATCAGGATTTCACTGAGCATTTCAGTCCCTACCTCCAACTGCTAAATTAAGGGGGATTGTCACCTTTAGGGGTTGGGCTAAGGCTGGTCAGTCTCAGCATGTGTTCTCCCAGTTTATGCAGAAGGTGGAGAGATGAAAAAAAAAAGACAAGGAAAACTCACTCATGACTTCCAACCTTGGGCAAAAGACAACCTCAAAGTGGGGAAAAACCACATCAAATTTAATCTGAACAATAGAACCCATCACAAAATACAGAGAGACAAGCAGCTCTTAACTGCAAAGTCCCAGACCCAGCTCTGCTACCTATTTCCCAGCTCAGAGGGAAAGTCCCTCCCACCAGAGTCTGTCCTCCATGAACTTCTCAGCATCGATGGATTGTGGCTCATCCAGCAACAAATTTAATCTGAACGGGCCTCACTCAGAATCACAGCCTCTTACAGAATCCATCCTACGTGTAGACATGCTCTCCTGCACTGTTTACAAGCACTCTTCTCCACTCATCTCTGGGGTCTCTAAAGGCTCTCAGGCAAACCAAAAGGCCATGTCTGTTCAAGCATCTTAACATCCCCACTTCGACCTCATGTCTGACATAGGTTAAGTCCTGGATGCATCACTTACCCAAACAAAATGCAGCTCCCCCAAAAAAGGCCCAGGACAAACAGGAAATTGTTCCCCAGGTTTTGTCCTCCCCTAAAAGTTTATTCACAGAGGTGCTGTTTGTTGGCTCAGCCTGAGCCAGAGGTGGATTCAGTGCAGACTTGGGGGAATGATCGCTTGAAGCTTCTCACAGGAGCGCAGGAAGTACCCTCGTTCCCCACTACAGAAACACCACCAAACGCAGACCACAAAGTTAAAGGGAAACAGCCCAACTTAAATAGAATCACAGAATCATCAGGGATTGGAAAGGACCTTGAAAGATCATCCAGTGCAATCCCCCTGCCACAGCAGGATCACCCAGACCAAGTCACATAGGAACACATCCAGGAAGGTCTGGAATGCCTCCAGAGAAGGAGACTCCACAACCCCCCTGGGCAGCCTGTTCCAGTGCTCCGGTACCCTCCCTGGGAAGAAGTTCCTGTTGATACTGATATGGAACCAGCTGGCACCCATTGCCCCTTGTCCTGTCACCAGATGACCTTGAGAAAGCCTGGCTCCATCCTCCTGACACCCACCCCTCACATATTTAGAGACAATAGTCTCACAATGAAAGCTGGTCCAAGCCGGACCATCTTGAATGTACATTAGTCATAGATTCCCTTTGGTTTGCTGTGTACACACCTAAGTGAACTTAGTGAGGGGGCTGCTATATGCAATCTTTACCTTAACTGGATTTCTCTGTGCTGTTCTTCTGTTCCCTGGGGACGTATTAATTGGTTTTTGGTGCCTTGCGTGGCAGGGACATGCTTCTAGAAAACAATTTGTACTATAAAGAGGGGCACAAACAATCTCATTTTGAAACTCCTTTCTTATAGGCACAAGAAGAGAACAGGACCAGGACATGCCTCCACACATTTCAGGGCTATTAGATACAGAAACACGACTGACCCAGTTTGAGTTAGAATGGCAGAACACTTGCAGAAACATTACCCTCCATACCAGTGCCTGGAGTTCATGAGTACATTAAACAGAACTGAGTTCCTTATGAAAGCCAAATGTTCTTTTTGCGAGAGGAACCAGTTCAAGTGTCTGTGACAGAAACATATGGAGTGCCAAAGTTCCGGCTCTGAAAAAATGGAAGAATGCCACTAGGGGTTTTTTTCGGTTCTTTTTTAGCCGGGGCTGGGGGGGTGGGGTGTCTCACTGAGTAGAGGGGTTTTTTAATCTAAATTACAACTTTGATGTAATTATTTACTGGCTAGAACAGTCAGGAAGAACTCAGTTTACTCCTCTTTTACCATGTCACACATTTGAAAGTCAAGCATATCTTTCTCTGTGCTCAAAGTCCTAGGTTGTATTTCCCAAGACAATATCGATACCCCTATTCTTCCTTCAGAAACTGTACGACTTCAAACCAAAGTGAGCAAAATTCAAGAGATCATGTACTGAAAGGAACATGTAGCTATAGCTCAGCAGATAAGATGGTTGCTCCCTCACTCAGCTGTATGTGAGCAAAAAAAACCCCAAAGATCTTCTGGTCAGGATCCCCAAGGAGACTACATGTCTTCCATTAAGCAGTACTAAACTAAATGTAAAGAAACCAAGCAAAAAATGAAACAAAAATCAACAAAACAAAAACCCCAAATAAACAATGAACAACGAGAACCAAAACCATTCTCCAAAACAGGCACTGGCGTTACTAAGGCACAGGAAGCTTTCAAGTAACCATGAAGGCTGCTTAGACTTTAGATAGCACCTTGTTAACTGATTTTATAGGGTTTCTTGGATCATCATTTCATCTTGAAGCACGGACATTCTCCCCAAGTCCTTCCTTTCAGAGGACAACTCTTTTATTCCTATTTTTTGTTAACATGTTTAGTGCAGTTAAGATGCTTGAGCCATTTTCTGGCACAGAAAAGCATTGTTAAATTCTTCTTGCTTTTCCTTTCCAATTTTTAAAAACCTTTCCTACATACTTTCTGAAAACAAGCACGAGTTGTGTGACACAGTGATTACTTTCAGAGCTCAGAAGTGTGTTGGGAATCCTTCTAACAATCTAACAGTGCAGGTACTTGACTGTTGATGCCCAGGGAATCATAGAATCATCAGGGATTGGAAGTGACCTCGAAAGATCATCCAGTCCAATCCCCCTGCCACAGCAGGATCACCTAGACCAAGTATCACAGGAACACAGCCAGGCAGGGCTGGAACGTCTCCAGAGAAGGAGACTCCACAACCCCCCTGGGCAGCCTGTTCCAAAGCTCCGGTACCCACCCTGGGAAGAAGTTCCTGCTGATATTTCTGTGGAACCTCCTCTGTTCCAGCTTGCACCCATTGCCCCTTGGAACATTTCTCCAAAGTGTTTAAACTATTAATGCAGCTTCCATAAGCAGAAATATCTTGCACTTGAGAAAATAGCTTTCAGATTTTGGCAGCAACAACAACAATTTTAACACCCTGATTTCTTAGGAAGCTCCAAATGAGAGAGGTTATAACCCGAAACATGTTAGTGCTATTCAGTTTGAAAGGCACTGCATGCACTGTTGGTCCTCTTGAAAATGTCACCTGTCTTTAGATGTGAAAGCATCCTAGTGAGGATCCTTACTCCACGCCAACACATAGGTGTGGCTTTTTCTTTCCACTTACTTTGGGGCACACTGGCGAGTTCCTTATCCACACATGAGCAAATATTTGCAGCTGTTTAAGAGGCTTGTCCTGTTCTAACTTAACCTCCAGTTCCCTCAGCAATGAGTAACTTACACTTCAGAATCCTTACGCTTTGCTTTCTCAAAAACCTTGGTTCCTCTTAGTTCTCCTCCTAGCCCCAAAATCTTGGCAGGCAGCCCTAATTGTCTTACCTGAGTACAAGTGAATTGCCCACTTCCCATTACACTATAGCCAGGCTTTATGCTATCGGTTTTGTTTTGCATACATCTGGATTTTTTATTAAGCTTTCCCACAGTAAAGAAAATTCTCGCCAGTCAGGTCAAACTGGTTGACGACTAAACAGCTCAAGTTACTGGCCTGACCTGATGCTAACCTTTCAGAAAAAAAACCCATACTTCTTCTCAGCCTCAGAAACCTCAATGAGGGTGTAGGTTGTTTATTAAGGGTTAATTAACTGTATGAGATAATTTCATCCAGCTTGCACTCGCTTTTTAGAGTTTTCTGATGTATTATGAAGAAAGCAGTAATAAAACAGTTTTCAACTAGAAAGAAGTAGTAATTCAGTATGTCTTTTATGACAGCATACAAAGACTAGAACCTGCTTGTTAAAGCCAACACTGGGTCCTTTAGCTCTGTTGTTTACTATAAAAAAAGTAATCGTACAACACAAAGTTCAGGATGTGGTGCCAAGCCTAATCAGGAGTGCTTCGGCTGCTGTTAGTGTATGGATATCTTTTGTAACGTGTTAGAATCCTCAGGGATTGGAAGGGACCTCAAAAGATCACCACAGCAGGATCACCTAGACCAAGTCACACAGGAACACAGCCAGGCGGGTCTGGAACATCTTCACAGAAGGAGACTCCACAACCTCCATGGGCAGCCTGTTCCAGTGCTCTGATACCTGACATAATTGCAGATGTGACTCAGCTTCTTAAAAGCAAACTGCCACCACATCATTGCCATGAAAGCACCTTTCATATCACAGAGTCCTGCTCAGATACCTCAGTAGGTTCTCCTTTGAAATCGTTGCACCCCTTATCTTTAGCTCTTCCAGCTACTAGATTCTAGGCTATTCTGGACACAGGTGTTTCTCTAAACCACTGTGCTGTACCACAGTCAAGATTCATAGATCTACAGAAAAGGATCATGGAAAAGTGAGTGTATGATAAGGATAGTTAGGAAATGTGGTTTGAATCTACAAACACAGGGGAGGGCTTCCCACTCCATCTATAACTGCTTTGATCAGCAGTAAATCATTCCTTTGAAAGGGCACTTATTACACATACGATTTCTAAAGCAAGTTTGGAAATGTCTACCTTCAGGATAGAATTCTAGTCTGTAAAATCAGACTAAAATCAGAGGTATAGAAGATGACTCGAAGTGCCTGTATATGCTCAACACAGGGATTTAGTCCTTTGTAAATAAGGCTTATACCTCCTTGGAATCTACCTTTGAAGCCAAGTCAAATACAGCGGTGAATTGCAATGTGTAACTGAAACTTGAATCTGCTTCAAACTGTTTGAGTCCAACACAAACAGTCTTTACCTGGAAATAACTGAACATCTCACAAATTATAATTGTAATTTGTTGGGGTTTTTTCCTCTAAGACTCTTCCCCATATAAACTGGTGGAGAGCTTAAACACTGCATTGGGTCTTAGTTTCTGTAATACCGGAACAGAAGCGTAGCATGGTTCTTAGGTCAGGCTGTAGATTTTGTCCTGAGACAGGGGCTGGCCAGTTCAACATTAATTCCTTTATTAATTTTTTATTCTCTGACCTTTGCCTACTTCTGTTTTTCCATCCTTACATCTAGCAGAGTAAACACAGCAATCTACATGATATATTTACTTGACATACAGAGGGGTGGGTGTCAGGAGGATGGACCGAGGCTCTTCTCAGGGTCATCTGCTGAGAGAACAAGGGGCAATGGGTGCAAGCTGGAACAGAGGAGGTTCCATAGAAATATCAGCAGGAACTTCTTCCCAAGGAGGGTACTGGAACAGGCTGCCCAGGGGGGTTGTGGAGCCTCCTTTTCTGGAGACGTTCCAGATTTCGTGGATGTGTTCCAGTGAGACTTGGTCTGGGTGATTCTGCTGTGGCAGGCGAATTGGACTGGATCATTTTTGGAGGGCCCTTCTGATCCCTAATGATTTTATGATTCTATGTGTGACCACAATCTTGAACTGGACAGCTAAGGAGCAAGAGGAAACTGTGAGGACTGCCCTCACAAGGACAAGAACTGTTTTCCAAGAAGGAAAATTAAATTTGAAAAACCATACTTTAGGTGTATTCCCCTCAAGCTGTCACTGTGGTGCTGCCAGCTACATGCATCAGTGATGCCACTCACTGGAGTAGAATTTCTCACCAATTTTGCAGCTCCATACACTAAATGTGAAGCTTTGCAAGCTATTCCTGGACAGCTCATGAGCAGGAACAATGGTAATACGTGTGTTGAATAAATTGTTTGCTGTGACTTATTTGTCCAGTCCTCATTTTTAGCCTAACTCCAGTATATTGTCAGCACTCTATTAATAAATAGCTTGCTTAAATAAAAGGCTTTTGTTGAAGTTTCACCAGCTCTTGTTGCATGTGCACACCTGGTAAACTTCTGGACAAATACCCTAAGTATTAAAAAAGAGAATACAGAGTTCTGGACAACTGAATGTAAAATAAAAGCTGTAAGTCAGTTCTGTATAAAAATGTGATTACAAATGCGAAATGCTCTTGTACCCAAAGACCAATGAACAATCAGACAAATCCAGTGAGACTCCCTCATTTCTATAATCAGAACTAACACACACACCTTTGATAGGAGAGTAAGAATGCTTGCTTTCTCTCATTTTGGGGTTGAGAATCAAAGGTCTGAAGGTCTGTTTCTGGGCTTGTGCTCATAACAAAACGTCTGCAGTTGAAGCTTTTTCATCTTGCCAGTGCAGGAAGTTACTGTCTGGCTGTGTTCCTGAACTTCATTCTGTTCATTTTCTTATTTTAAAACAAAACACTTTGACTTCCCATGCCACCTTCAGAGTCTGTATTGCATATCTAACTCTCTTCAAATCTCTTTCCCACATACAGAACAAGCTGCATCCATTCTCTTCCAGGTTGGGTTTATCTCAGTGAGAACTGGTTCAACTGCTTTACATTTTCTACAGCTAAGGGGAATACCCAGAATAGGGAAAATTTGGTTAACAGGTTCTTACCACTCTCCCCACCAAAACAGACTCCAGCTGAGCTGAAACTCCCTAACATAAAAGTGAAGTTTTCATTTTATCATCTTTGCTATATAAAACCAGATATTTAACACCATTTATAATAGCTTCATTTTCCTGGTCTTGCCTCTTTATCAATGTTGTCCTGGATATATTAACCTGTGTTCAAATGATCTTATCATTCAAACACCCTTATCACACTCTATTACTACCTGAAGGGAAGTTGTAGACAGGTGGGGGTCAGGCTCTTCTCTCCAGGCAACTAGTGATAGGACCAGAGGGCAAGGTCTGAAGCTGTGCCGGGGTGGTTTAGATTAGATGTTAGGAAGCCCTTCCTCACAGAAAGGGTGGTTAGACACTGGAATGGACTGTCCAACGAGATGGTGGAGTCCCCATCCCTAGAGGTGTTTAAGAAAAGTCTGGACATGGCACTTAGTGCCCTGGTCTAGGTGATTGTGGTGGTGTCAGGTCATTGGCTGAACTTGATGATCTCAGAGGTCTTTTCCTGCCTTGATAATTCTATGATATCTTATTTATCAGTTTATCCACACTGGTAAGCAATTTATAAAATATCAATGTCTACTTTTAAAAGAAGTACTGAATTAAATACTAAGGAAGAGATTTATGTGTGTCAGGAGTAATTAGATAAGCAGCACTGGGGAGCTGTTTCCCTTTTCTGTGCCTTGTATAGCTGCAGAATACACACCACTCCAGAACTGGGATTTTCTAGTAACAAATATTAATCAGAATTAATTGTGCATCACTACGCATAAATGTTTTCAAAAATACTTTGTGTGACTGAAAAATGGTTATTTAGCAGAAATGAATTTCTCAAATAAAAATATTGGAAAGAAAATGTTAGAACAAATGAACTTTGCTTAAAAATTACATGGAAATTCTAATTAAAATTAATGAGGAAGAGTTTTTGCTCTCCTATGGCAGAGGGGTTGGAACAGGATGATCCTGTGGTCCCTTCCAATCCTGACCCATTCTATAACTTCTTTCTAGTAAGGGTGATGGGGCACTGGAGGGGGCTGCCAGGGGGGGGTTGTCTCCTTCTCCCAGTCTTCTTCTCTAGAGACATTTGAAGTCAGCCTGGACTTGGTCTGGGTGACCCTGTTGTGGCAGGAGGATTGGACTTGGTGACCTTTCCAGATCACTTCCAATCCATAATGTTCTGCTATGTGACTTGGTTTAGGAGTCCTGCTGTGGCAGGAGGACTGGACTAGATAATCTTTCGAGGTGCCTTCCAATCCCTAATGATTCTATGATTTCTCAGATGAACATTGGCTGAATAGACCAGATAAAAATCATTGTGAAACCTTCAGAATGTGAGGAAATCCAACAGGTTCCTCAGTCATATGTAGTCACTGGCTGTAGTTATCAGGTCAATAAATGCATAGGGTTCAGCCTGGTTTTGTCAGATCCCTTTCAGTTGGCATTCATATTCCATTAAGATTCAATAATCACAACATTTGACAATGACTCTTACCAGTAAGTGGTGCATTGGAAATAATTCTTCTAACTTTCTTATCCAAATCACACATTACCGTATAAATATCAGCAGGAACTTCTTCCCAGGGAGGGTGATGGAGCACTGGAACAGACTGCCCAGGGGGGTTGTGGAGTCTCCTTCTCTGGAGATGTTCCAGACCTGCCTGGATGTGTTCCTGTGTGACTTGGTCTAGGTGATCCTGATATGGCAGGGGATTGGACTGGATGATGTTTTGAGGTCCCTTCCGATTCCTAATGAGTCTATGATCCTATGTATTTTGTTTCAAGAAACCAAACATTAATAATGACAAAGACCTGTGGTTTGCTTATTTTCTTTTGGAGGATTATCAAGAAAGTGCTGTTTTATACAATCCTCAATCAGGCAGGTATCTGATTTTACATCATCTGGAGACTTCCTAGTATAAGATTTGTAGGATGTGGTTCAGAGAGGTATTTTCCAGAGCAATATGTAATACATCAGATTAATCTGGCTTCAGTCTTGCCAACTATTACTGCTGTGACTACACTCATGCTCTTGATTTCAGTAGTCCTCCTCACAGGTATTAAGCACGTGTAACACAGTTTGCAGGGTCACGGATCATGTAGTTCTGGAAAATATATAGCTATGTAGCTATATGTAAGTCAGGGAAAATTTAAAGATAAATTTAAAAGTAAAATTGCTTTAAAATCGTTGATTTCATTTTAAATTTTAATTTTAAATGATTGCTTTAAAGAGCATTCATTTTTATCTTTATTGACTGCCTACCACTGGTTCTAAGGACAATGCTACCATTTCAGATGTGACTACAAATGAAATGTATGTTGTGCAGAATGTACATGCTTTCCCTAATTTGATCAAGATCAAAATAAAAAGCTGTTATTTCCCTATTGCTAATCTATGACTTCTCTGACTTTCAAACTGCCAACCCAGTAATGGATGCATCCAGAAAAGAAATATTCATATGTTTTCCATACACTTTCCAGTCTCCACACTTACTTAAAATAAATAGTTTATGAAATAAGTGCAGATGACTTTTTTCTCTCCTCAGTATTTATTATTATTTTGCCAGCTTCAAAGCAGGCACTTTAGTAAATGTAGTAAGAACAAACGTCTGAGCTCACTGTGTTTTCTATATGTTTTGCTTTCCTTTCTTCAGCCACTGTTTTGTAACCGCTCACTGTGTGCTCTCCAAATGATTAACAGCTCAGCATCTCTTACAGCAACTGAGTACTCTGTTCTTTTGTTTTTTAAGTGGAAACATCCTCCAAATATCAAAGACCCATTCACTGGAGGCACTAGCTTTTTTCTGCAACTATGTACATAACATATGGGAAAATACTGAGCCGTAATAAACTCCTTGCCAGGATGTCATGTGAGTGAGGCTGCATTTTTACTCCTGCACTAAGAACCTCAATAACTTGCCCCAAATTCCTTCTCCCTTGGTTGTGCAGATCAAGGACTTACCCGGATGCTATGACAGTTCCTCCTTTGCCCCATATATCTAGATTCTGAAATCCACAAAGGGCTGGTGGTCACCCAAGTTTTGCACCACTATGAAACTGGGATGCAGCCAGAAGGTGCATCTGGACTCAGCCCTCCTGTGTTCTGCCATCAAGATGTGACTAAGTCATTTAACGTGGTCTGTGCTAGATAGACTACCGCATGCTTCAGTTCCCTTGAATACATCTCCCTTTTTTAATGCATGGAACATATACCCAGAGGGAATTCAAAGATTTTTGACATTTGTTCAGGATTTCTGGATGTCTGGCAACCTAATCAGAGCAGTAGTGAAGAAAATCTGGACATATCCACTCCACATGCACGTATCAACTTTACAGTGCATTTCAATGAGGCCAACTGATCCACTAGGCATGTGCTGCACAGATGGCCTGTGTGTACACTGTAAATATGATGTAGAAATTACTGTGAAACACATGCACTGTTAGTCTGTAGCTTCCTGGAAGCCTCAGGCTCATTGCATTTACCCTTAATATGTAAATGCATGGCAAACCTGTCTGGGAAATCCTCTTCTGCATGACAGAGGGATATCCAGGAGTGAATGAAAATGGAAGCAGACAGCAGGAATGCATCGTTCCACTGGATCCTGGAAACGGTGCAAGACTTTGTACTGGTAAGGAATAGCTAGCACACGGACATACATAAACCTCCCCGATTACCACATGGCACCATAATGTCTCTCAGCTTTTGGAGGAGCTCAAAACAAGCTGCTGGGCCATGTGCCTTGCTAAGCTAAAATAGGTGATGCAGGCAATGTGAAAGCGTGATGAAGTTTGGACTACCCCATGGGCAGTTTAACCCAGAGCGTTCTGCAAGTCACATCAAAACCTACTTCCTCATCGGTTAGCCTGGTATATCCTCCATGAGAAAGAGAAAACATATTAAAAATACCTAGCAACCAGGAATGAGGAAACTACCATCTGGAAGAGATCAGAGGCAAAATCATCACTCTGTTTTCACATGCAGCAGACTAACGTGCACCCACAGCGAACAGCTTTGGGAAAACAGGTAGCTTCAAAAAGAGGCACCTTGGGGAGCAGGCTGCAGCTCAAGGCTGTCAGCGTCAAAGGTCTGTGTAAAAGGAAGTTGGAGAGGAGGGCAAAAGGAGCTTAACAGAAAACTTAAGAGTTTCCTGTTCTGTAAATAAGCTGAAAACTACTTCAAAGAGATCAGAAATATTCGGTGATGCAGCAGTACCATGTAATTGCTAAGTGGTCAGTTGGGAGTAATGTTGTAGGTTGACTTCAGGACAAGCTGAGTTAATTGTAGGAAATTAGCTAGATGTAACATACACCTAAAAGTCGAGAAATCCCAGCTTACTAAACATTATTTAGCACTTCAGGTGCATCAGGAATAAATGTGCATCTTTTCCATATTCAAAGACTATGACTTTGATAGACTCAAGTCTATTAGTGCTCAGTTCTTCTCTGCAAACCCTGAGGAAAAAGAGTTTAGTTTCCTGGTGTTCCTTACAGCCAGGAATCAGACACTTGTATGGAAATTTCAGCTTTCTTCTCTTTTTATCCTCACTTTGCTTTTACATTTCTAACTAATATTGTAGTATACAAAAGCGTGAGCCAGTAAATCCTAAACCCTTCAAAACAAGAAAGTGAAGGAAGATTCTTTCACAAAACAAATCAAATTGGATTGTGTTGAAGTAATTTTAGTTACATTTTGAGGCTTAAATTATCAGGATTGGCAATACTGCAAAACATGTAATTTTGTGTGACAGGGAAGATGAAACAAAGGAGGAGCTTCATGTTTAATATTTAATAAAGGTACACAAGAACAAAACACTCTTGGAAGTCTACAATAGAATACAGATGCAGGTCAAGAAAAGAGGCGATTTTTCCTTCTGGAATATTTTTAGCTGTAGCATCCTATGAGGGTTTGTCACGTTGGGTAGAATTGTAGCATGGTAGAGTTTGGAAAGGACCTCTGCAGATCATCTAGTCCAACTCCCTTGCCACAGTAGGTTCTCCCAGAGCACATAGCATATAGGAGCATGCCCGGGCAGGTTTTTAATTTCTCTAGAGACAAGAGATTGCACAATTGCTCTGGGCAGCCTGTTCCAGTGCCCTGTTACCCTCACTGGGAGAGATTTTTCCTTATGTTCAAATGGAATCTCCTATGTTCTAGTTTAAAACCATTGTCCTTTGTCCTGTCCCTGTGCGCCACCAAGAAGAGCCAAGTCCATCATCCTGACATTCACCCTTTAGATACTTAGAAGCATTTATGAGATCTCCTCTCAGTCTCCTCCAGGTTAAACAGCCCCAGCTCTCTCAGCCTCTCCTACGAAAGATAGCTCAGCCCCCTGGTCATCTTACTGGTTCTGTTTTTGAGTCTCTCCAGTAGCCTCCTGTGTCTCTTGACCTGGGAAGCCCAGAACCAGACAGAGTAAAGGATATAAAAATCTAGATGTTGGCAGAGAACAATTATATAAAAAACTTTTATATGATTGTTCCTCCTTCAACTCAGGACTCGCACAGCATTGCAGGCACACAGTGGGCACACAGAATCATAGAATCATTAGGGATCAGAAGGGACCTCAAAAGATCATCCAGTCCAATCCCTCTGCCACACCTAATTCCGGTGAAGAGCTCTAAACTGACAAAAATTCTCACATAAAGGCTGTTTTCTACTGGACCTTTCTGAGAATTAGAATAATTTTTACATGCTCAAAGCCAAATGACACTTAGCAAGGGATTTAACAATAAAAGATGTCACACTTCATTGCAGAAATGAAATACGCTGTTCTAAATACTTTCTGGATTAGTATGCACGCACACTCAGAAGTCCCTACGTAACACATTGTTTGTTGTTTAAATATATTACTTGAATAAGACATTGGATAGGATGGGATTATTTTGTCACTACTCCTATTTAATGTTGTCTCTGCTGTTTCTCTTCTGGCTAAAACCCAGAACACAGACTGAAAATTGGATGATGTTATTTTGCTGTACTTGGGTTTTTTTAACACATCAGAGAATGTAGCCCTAATTTTCTGCTATTATTGCCAAAACTGGATATGGAAAAAAAAGATGTGTGCCAGGATTGTAATCCTATATTGACAAAATAACGTTGGACCTCATGGATCAGGTAAGTGCCAAGACAAACTAATAATTATCAGTTTAATTAATCTGTCTTCACATTTTCACAGGGCTATAACCATAAAGTAATAATACACTATTTTAGGAGCTACATGCTTTATGTTTTGAGATCCACATTAAAAAAAAGCTTATCTGCTAGCTCCTCAGACCTACTTTAAATTCTTCTTCTCTTTCCCATCATTGTCCTGAGCCAGAATACCCTCAGATCCACTGAAAATATCTCAAAACATAGTGGGAGATGGCTAAGCATCAAAAGGGTTGCCAGTTGTGTTTAATTATGATTGCAATACTTCACTTGCTTTTCCAAACATGATGACGTAGCCAACGATCTTTTATATTGGGAAGCCTACAGTAACAGGCTCTTTGCAAGATTTTCAATAGTTATTTAGAAACAGGCCTAAATCCAAGTCAGCAAAATCTGATGCTTGTGTTTCACAGTTTGGATTAAATTCTTACACTCTGATTCTGTCCAGGGTACAAGAAGCCCTGTAAATTATCATAGCTTTACATTTTTACATCACTGCTCCTGGTACTGGTTTGAGCAGGACTAAAGCCTGCAACATTTTTCTCATTAGTTTCTCTTGCACTTAGGCAAAGTACAGTTTAGGCTAGATTCTTTTAAAAAACAAAGAAAATAAATTGTAACTTATCCAGCAAAGAGAGAACTACCAGGGCCTAAAGAAATGGTGATACAATCTACTGAGAAATGCTAATTAGTTTTTCACAGATTCACTACTCATTCTGTAGCCTGATTTCTCCTATGTTTCAATAGCAGTCCTATCTTTTCTGCTTTCAAAGAAGAAACAGAAACACATCACACCGTAAAACAACCCTACAATATCACATGACATAGTCATTTAAACGTTTCCATTTTTGTTAAACATATATCCTCAATTGATCTAGGTGGAGTGGACCTAAACCCAGTGCATTCTACAGTGTCAAACAATGTACAATTGCTGATTATGAAATCTACTTGTACTCGATTATTATAGAATCATAGAATCATTAGGGATCGGAAGGGACCTCGAAAGATCATCCAGTCCAATCCCCCTGCCACAGCAGCATCACCTACACAAAGTCGCACAAGAGCACATCCAGGTGGGTCTTGAA